>CAKNEU010000167.1:0-59929 GCA_930272665.1 Mariannaea elegans | reverse complement strand
CCCCCCCCCCCCCCCCCCCCCCCCCCCCCAATCCATTTGCTAGTACGCTCGAAAATTTGCCTGGAAGTCCGTTTCAGACGAGAGCACATGAAAAAGGCGATGATACGGACTACTATGGCTCCTCCGACTAAACTCAGCTCCAGGGTCGATCGTGGAAGGTGTCTTAAGTACCGAAGATGAAAGCCGGGTGCTATAGCCAGATATTGTATCTGTAGGAGCAAAACTGCCTTCCTCTCTTAAACATTCACAAAAATTCTCAGGACTAGCCTTTCGCTTATAAGAACGCATAAAGTAAACTACATTTAGCCTTTTATCGCACAAGAAAGTCTTACTTTGTCATATTTGATAATCATTATAAATATAAGAATAGCCCGAGTACCTCTTACTAACTCTTGAATTGACTCCTTGGTCCTTCTTTTTATCATCTTACGTTTATAGCAACTGCTTCTTACTACTTAATTCTTGCCGCAACGTGTATATCGGGAACCATTGAGCGTTGTGGCCATTTCCCCGCCCATCCACGTGTCACGCCACGCTTCAGCTTCTCGTGATCTCCTGTGCTTTGGTTGTAACGCTCGCCACGGCGAGCGTCATATTCAAGTGTCAGGCATTGCGCAATCGACGTGACTGCGACTACTGGTTGATATTTTGCCTCTGTCGTGACTGGCGCTTTATCTCGACTAGAAATGCTTCCTTGCCAGTTGCATTGGGCATGATTGTGCTGTTCCTTCCCCAGACAAAACAGGTAAATCCCTTTAAGACTTTTAGTAAGCTATACAAGAAAAAGGACTCTTATGGGGGAGCTGTCGATTTGGGATCTTAAAGAATTAAATAGGAGAAGTTGATTCAACTTCGCCCCTTTACTTTAATAGGGATATAATATTTATCGTGAAGATATGCTGTTACACACGAAATCGCAATAGATGGTAAAACCCACGTCGATCTCGAAAGCAGATCAGAAAGTATTCTAGAAGAGAGAGGGTTATTTAAATACTTCATATTGGGCACTTCGTGAAAATAGCCAATCTTGGATGTGATGTAGTCTTGCTGCCAGAGTCTAGATAATGAGGGTTTAATAGGACGGCATCAGGCTAGCCAAGGGATGCTTCGCTACTGTGCATAAACGGATATTGTAGTTGATTGAAGATTATAGTTTAGAGACACTCACTCTAGTGGATCAATGAACATTTATAATCGAGCCCAGTTTTAAAAACTTCGTTACGTTTCCGGCCTAGACCTATCATATTTTATCACATTATGATTTTATTTTAGAAGGGACTGTCTGGGACGGTCAACTTTTTCTAAATCTGTTGGGACACTTGTTAAGATGTGTCAGAAGCTCCCTATTATAACAGGTTTAATGAAAGCTAACTCCGTCTAGCCTACCCTAGACCATCTTCCCGGTGCTAGCTTGCGACATATGCAGCCCATAGGGGTCGAAATGATCTCCTTGATATGAAGCCCACTTGCGACGTGGTTCAATTCCAGAGGATCTAAACTTTGTCGGGCGCCAGTAGCCGCGGAAATGTTTCTCCTGCTGTTGGTTGCCACATGTCTAAACTACTGACCGCGGTAATTGTGAACTTCGCATTCGTCACTAGTCTGTATGTTTAGAGGGCGCTTGCTGCGATATTCTGAATGACTCACATCCTACCACACCTGTTGGAGGATTCACTGTCAGCCACTAGCCCCCACAAGGTTTCATGGGAGGCCTTGTGAAATGTTAAGTAAGCCGTTCGCCAGCGGCTCAGTCTTATGAGAATATTACACGAGCTGCGACATTCCGCGCTTTGGTTTGATTAATCGTTCGTCGCTTCATACCGTAGCTACTGTTTTGCGTCATGGTGGCCTTACGCTAAAGGTAGAATGTGTAGGTATGCAATCGCTTGCGCTCAAATTCACCATGCTGTCGAATGTGCTCGGTTGTCTTCATTCTTCCAATCCGCAAGCCGTGGTGCTATCGCTTTGCCAGCTATTTATCACGCAGTAAGATTCCTTATGATGAAAGGCTGTCCTGATGCTTATTGCTTGTTACTTGTAGTTAGCTGTGTTGTGAAAATACCCCTCCGTTGCTTCCAGTGCCTCTTCTTTGCCTTTCAACCGAATTTTTCACCCCTTTCCAACACGGCACACAACTGAGACACTTCTCAACCGACTTGAAGATGCCGCTCACACCTTCCGAAATCCAACCTGGATGCTTCACCAATAAGGCCGCATTGAAAGACGTTCAATTATGGGCTAGACTCTACGGATATGCTGTTCACCATAGACAAAGCAACTGCTGCAACGGCAAACCTCATTGGCACGAGCTCGCCTGTGCCTACAGTTCCAAGCAACATCAGGCTTCTTCAAATCGCACTCGAAGACCGTCAAGCCGCGGAACCGGCCACTCTATCCGCCACAAGCTCGTACTGAGGGCACATGGAAGTCATGTGCAGTCACCACAATCATAGCGAACAACCTCCTACCGCCTTCCCGGAATATAGGCATATTGGAGAGCATCAAATACGTGAGACTGCAAATTGGTAATGTTAACGCTTCCGCAGGTGTTATCCGGCCGTCCCTCCAAGGCCGCGAAACCAACCTCTGCCCCGAATGAAATATCTGGAACGGTCGGCTCAAATAGTCCGAAATTGGTTACAAACGAAAATAAAACTCGCATGTCAAGCCCATTTAGTCTTAGGATCAACCTAAAGGATCAACCTAACTATCTGACTGTAATTTCTCACTGGGTCAGGTATTTCCCCTCAATACGCTTTCTCAGTTTTTCAATTATTATCAAATGTCACTCCGTAGTACGTTATCGAATAGTTATTCATGCTGAGTGCATGCATACAACATATTGATGAATGAGGTGAATAGCAAAGAGGAGAGGGTGACTCGGTAGCTCTGAAATTGAAGCCTCCGGTTCTTCTTGGACGGCACGGAGTACATGACCTCAGGATAGCCCCTGTGGCCGAGTCATATGCATCATTTGATTCAGGATTTTGGCTAATAAACGCACATATGAAAAAGAACATCACATCAACGGAGGTGAGTGGTGCCCAATTGGGCTTAAACGCAGAGCGCATCACGCAAGCAGCATGCGGAGAGTATAGCGGGTCAAACACAGAAACCACAATTTAGTCTAGACAAGGATAAGGTAGGTCCCCGAGGTCTACACAACATAACTACCGGTACTGTAACAAGTAGAACTTGAGAAGGAATGCACTTCGTCTACCTAGGGGTAATCATGTATGGACGTGTTATGTCACTGAGCCGATCAAGGCATTGGCACTACGGAATAACGAAGCGCGCATTCCCGTTGTCGTAGTGGCTAATGCTTGGGGTTAATGAATAGAACGCAGGCAGTGCGTGGCAGAGCTAAGCTTTGACTAGTCTAGTCCAGCCCTGGAAGCCACCTGTTATTGATCCAGACTAGACGATGATCCTTGTAATCAGAGGAGCTCGTACCGGAAATAGCATATGATCTGAGCCACTCAGAGTGGCTGGTTTGCGACTAACAGGGCTCCCCAGCAATATTGAACACCGCTTACTCAGACCAAGGATCATGAAGGATATGCACAGTACCTGTACCATTGCTCACTGGAGAGCATTGCTATTGTGTTGGCCCCCTTAACTCTCTCAAACTGCGCCAATTGGCTTTCGTGTGCGCGAGGTGCCTGGAATCGACTCAGCTCGAAGACGAGAGGCCTACCTTTAATGCCCAACTTTCGCTGCTCCTATCTACCGGTGTTTTAATTATCGTCATTGGTAGCGCGCAGTTAAAATATTGCTTTTTCGGGGACCACTCACTGACACTTAATATGTGCCGTAATTACGACGGAGCATTAGTTGACATATCGCGGTACGGTACAGGACACCGACCCGTGAGTACCCTAAATTAATCAGAAGAACTACCAGGAGTCCCATGTTCTGTTGGTCCAGCCCTACTACAAGGTTCGAAACTCAGCCCACGTTTGCTGATGCTCTAATATTATCCCCGCCAACGTGATACGTATTTTCCGCATCAGCCACACGTCAAACCGAGCTCCGTTGCCAAGGAGTTCGTTCACCTTATTCACTTCTCCAACTCCAATACTCATCTTGGGAGTTGCTGATCCCCGAAAACTCTCATCTGCTCTGCTCCGCAACCCGGACGCAACAACATACACCTTCGTGGTGAGAACTCGACATGATGTTCTCTCCATCGAGCAACAGCCCAACTCAGAGGCAGTTCTGGGTGACTTTAGCGTTATGCTATTTTGTTGTGGTTTCCATTCAGCAACGGGACCCTATCGATGACTTCTGTCGAAGATGGGGTCACCAGTCTGCCGTGGTCGACGACAAGCTTTACATCGACGGTGGATTGGCTACCTACAGTGGGAGCGACAAGAATGTTACCAGTACGTCAAATTGGCTTCTTGATTTTTCACAAGGAGCTACAGAATACACTTTTTTTTTTATACCATTCCACCTTAACTAACGAGGCCCAACGCTAGATTCCTATTTAATCTACCACGATCTTTCGACTGTAGCCTCCTCGGGCATGCCACCGCCGTACGCCAACCTCAGCAAGAATGCTACTATCCCTAGAGTCAACGGCGGCATCTTCTGGCCTGATACGGTGAACAAACGCATTTACCTCTACGGGGGTGAATTCTACAACGAGAAGCCATGGGAGTTCAGTCTTTACGGCTACGATATAATCAACGATCAATGGGACAAATATAGTTCCCGTTCGAGCGACATCGCGCGTCTGAGCTATGGTGCTGGCTTATCTATTCCCAGTCGCGGAGAGGGATATTATTACGGAGGGTGGATGAACAACCAGACGGACCCCGACTGGAGCGGGGACGCAATAACATCATCGAATATGCTCATATACGACATGGATTCGAATAAGTGGTCGAACAATACTGGACCAGACGATGTCGGCCGAGCAGAAGGTGTAATGCTGTACCTCCCAGCTGGCGATGGCGGCATGATCATCTACTTTGGTGGAATTCGAGGGGCCGATGATGGAGGGTGGGAAGGTCAGCCAATGGAGGAAATCATTATCTACGATGTCCTTAGTGGAAAGAGTTACACGCAAAACGCTACAGGTGATGTACCTGAAATGCGGCGCCGATTCTGTGCGGGAGCTACTTGGGCCGATGATCAATCGTCCTATAACATGTGGGTGTCTCTCGAGTCTTCAAAAGACCTTAGCTAACCATTCTCAGTTACCTCTATGGCGGTCTAGGCCAAGAAGATGGCAGTTCTGGTTTTGACGACGCCTACGTTCTGTCGATTCCGACCTTCACGTGGGTGCGGATGTACCCTACCGATTCCAACAAGACAGGTCCCTACCCTCATCACAGTTTATCTTGCAATGTTGTAAACGAAGCTCAAATGGTCATCCACGGCGGCTTCTTTCCATTGACCAATGATTGCGACTCATCTGATCAATGGGGCCTTCATAATATGGACTTGGGTGAAAAGAACTCCGACGATTCGCTCTGGGCGTTGTGGGAGCCTAGCAAGACAAACTACGTGGTTCCCACTCCTGTTCTGTCTGTCATCGGTGGCAAATCAACAGGTGGAGCTACCAAGACTAAGCCAAAGAACGGGTGGGATTCTCCCGATCTTGGTGTTCTCATGACTCGAAAGGCCGAGGCTGCAACGAGGACGGCGACTCGTAGTGTTGGGGACTCGACTTCGTCTGCGACATCAACTTCGACAAAAGGCAAGGACAGTGATTCAGGCAGTAAATTATCGACCGGTGCCATCGTTGGAATTGCGGTTGGATCGGCTGCTTTAGTTGCTCTAATTCTTGTGGGGGCCTGGTTCCTCATACGACGTCGACGTTCTGGTACTCACACACAGCCACAAATGATCCAGACTCATGACCAGTATTCACCCCAAGATGCCTCTCACACCTCTGCAGAACCTTTGAGCTTTGGATCGCCCACCGTCTCGACGACGACCCCACCGCCCTTCCACACCTCGTCGTCCCCTGTTTATCAACACTACGGATACGCCACGGTGCCTGTCGAGCTACCGACCGATGTTAAAGATACGCCTAATATCACCGGGCCCCAATATGATGCACACGGCCATCTGACGGTTCCCCGGCCTCCCGAGGAGCAAGGCAACGGAACAGGTCCTGAGCCTTCCCCTGCTCTGATACCGCATGAGCTGGCCTCGGACACGGTTCGAAGCACTTGAGGTGCTAGTGATGAGAACGCCATTAGACGGGCACATGAAGACTGGGATTAAGTTTGTCTACTAAGACAATAGTATCCCGATGGGCTGTATTGTGTAATATTTCTTGATTGTATACTCTTTGTCAAATAAGCGACCAATATATATATATATACTTTTATGCAATTAGAGTCTGCTGTCATCGGAAAACGCTCAATCTACATGTTACCGTACGTCACTTGTTGAGGGTGGTTGACTTTGTATGCCTACGCGAATTTCACTGCCTGTTTCTCAATAAACCGCTCTGCTCTTCGCATCATCAAGGTTATTGCTCTCAGTCCCGAGCTGAGATTCTTCAAAAACAGAATAGGAGTTCACCGTTCAAATTCTGCAATTTCTTCGACTGGTAAGATAATTAACGTGTCCGTGCCGTTGATATTACGTGACATTTCCGAAGAAGAATGCTTTCAGTAATCTGTGGCAGTCAGTGAAATGGTAACCGAGAAGGATTGCTCGCTTATTGTCGTCATTTTAAATAACTACAACCCAGGACATAGACTAAGCACTATTCCTGCCCATTCCTTCAACCCCCACCGAACACTCCCGGGGCTTCCGCTGGTGGTTAACTGGCACATTACTTCTAGGCCGAACTCCAGGCAAGCAGAAAGTACATAGCAATGTATGTAGCGATGTTTGTTAGCTAGTAACGGCTAGGAACTTGTGTAAACTATCTAGTACCTCCTTCTTCTCCGCTCTTCCTCCTTGATTCTCATCACTGTCAGTCGCTTTTCATGCCTGTCTTTCGGCTTGATTACTCTCTATTTACTCTACCAAGATATATCTCATGGCAAGCTGAAGTCCACTACCATGTGCCTAACCAATCGAGCATAATATTACAGGAATCTTCAGTGGTTAAGCTTACCCGACGACTTACCTATTCCTGCGTTTCTGCATGGATTAGTTAAACTTGTATCGCTACCGACTAACTTGCTCGGTATTAACTACACGAGTGACGACCTAAACGTGTGCCCCCTTCCGTTAATTCTAAAAATCTAGTGAACTAGTTCTTGGCCTCAGTCGACGAAGTGCTTGGTGCCTGTGTTCACGGCTAATTCCTTCCTCTTAGACCTTCTATCGACGACAATAGGACGCAAACTTATAGCTGATCTGGGAGAACCCCTTCAATACGACTCCGTGCCCTCCGTAGAGGAAAATAGCCCATCCTCCAGCTTTCACGCCTGAGCCTTTAATCGCTAAAGGTGCGGAGCACATGATGGGGCTAACAACAGTATCTGACACCCTTTTAGGGATCAACTGCGACATGTCTCGCCAAGACAAGAGTGTCAGGACTGTTTGATGCAGCGAACTGTACAGGTTAGTGTAGCCTCTAATGTATCCGTCTTCTCTGATTTACCACGAACAACTATGAAGTATGATTAACTAGTTCAAGGCTTCCCAGACAACAGCGTAGGCGGAAATAACGCCTAAGTCCGATTGGGCTCCGTTTACATACCCAATCACGGGCAGGCTAAAGGTGCTTGGTCATCCGCCTTTCCCCAAATGAGATTCCTATTCATTATCACCTCAGAAATAGTTGAGTAAGGTCCACAGTATCCATGGCGCGGACAATAGATGAAAAAGAAGTATCGAGGCAGTTTGAGCTTAGGGTTTACGACCAACGGTGCGCAGAAGGAGTCACACAGCGCTGCGACCTCTGCCGGGATATCGCCCAGCGACGATTTCCCTTCACAATCACAGCCGATCTTGGCCTTTTCCAAGTCTCATCTCGAGAATGTGACGTGTGCTCCGCCATATGCGACGGCCTGACGGGACTGCAGTCAGGCTTGCAAGCTCAATGGAACTCAATGACTTTTCGTTTCAACGCCTGCAGTGAATCGCCGAGGTTCTACGCTTCAGAGGTCATACCGCAGGATGGCGCATGCCAATCCAAGCATTGCCAGCTTTTCACTGAACTTGGTGAGTGCCTACTTGAGCTTGTTTGATAGCAAACTACCTAACCCAAATCATGTAGGACAGGCCATTCCCGAGCCTATCATTGGTGCCGCCAGGAGCATTGCGAAAGAGTCAAATTCAAAGGAGTGCTTCGATCTCATAAGACACTGGATCTCTGACTGTAACAAACACCCAGCATGTGCTTCATCGAGCTTTGACGCACCTCCTACTCGCCTTCTAGACTTGCAGGCGAAGATTGGCTTTGTCAAACTTCATGTCACGCAGGGAGAAACCGACCCGTATATCGCCCTTAGTCATTGCTGGGGTCCCAATGGCCTCCCAGAAGTAGCCAAGACAACGCGAATAACTTTGGTCGACCGTATGAAAGGCATTAGTATCGAAACTTTGCCCAAGTCCTTCCGAGACGCCATCTCCATCTGCCAAGAACTCGGCGTACGGTTCCTATGGATTGACTCACTCTGCATCGTCCAGCAGGATGCCGAAGATTGGGATAAGGAGTGCTCTCGCATGCGAGATGTGTACAGGAATTCATATTTGACAATATCCGTAACCCGCTCTGGTGATAGCTCAAACGGATGCTTTTCAACGCGACCTAGCCAACATCTATCGACCAAGGTCGGCTCTATCAACCTTCAGGGTCAGTCCTATGACTTGCTCGCTAGGGAGAGTATCAATCACTACGACATTGCGTCTTCAGACAGCTTCTCGCCGACGTTCCCTCTCTTCTCGCGAGCGTGGACCTTTCAAGAGCGCCTGCTCCCTCGACGAGTAGTACACTACGCCGAAAAGGAGCTAATCTGGGAGTGTAACACTCTGTCCGAGTGCGAGTGCGCTGCCTCTCAGGAGCTCCTAGCCGGTTGGGACTGGCAGAAGAGCACAAAGCAAGTCTTCGCCGAGATAATGAGTCAGCCCCGATGTGGTCCGGAATTTCGTCGCAACTGGGCCATATTAATACGTCGCTTCTCCTTGATGAAACTTAGCTTCGATGCCGACCGCCTTCCCTCTATTTCCGGCCTTGTTCAGGCGCTGGAATGCGCTGACACGGGCAAGTATCTTGCCGGCTTATGGGAAAAGGAGCTTCTCTGGATGGTAGGGTGGATGAGCATGGGTCGAGATGCATGTCGACCATCCTCCAAGCCGGCACCCCCAAGTTGGTCCTGGACTTCGGTCGAGAACGCGTGGGTTTCATGGAACTACTCCCCCGACTTGAGCAATCATAATGAGTGGACGACGGTGTGGCACAAGGGCGGAGACGTGTCGGTCCGCCACGATGAGTTCAAGATTGTCCAATGTACCGTGCAGAGCGCCAACTGCACGCCTCTTGGAAAACACGACACTCTTGGACGAGTCTCTTCGGGCACTCTCATCCTCTCAGGGCGGCTTATCTCCGCGGTATTGCGAGAGAACCACTTTTGCGAGCGGAACGCCATCCGGCAAGGCTACACTGCGGATGCACCGTCGACATCGGACATCTACGACGTGGGACAGACTGTTTATTGCTTTATGATTGGTGCAATGAGCGAACCGAGCAGCAAATACCCCGGTCTCGTTGCTGTTTCCTCCCTGATTCTGAGGCGCCGGAAACAAGTCAGTGGAGAGGAGGGTACATGTACGTATGAAAGGATTGGGATCATGAGCCAGAACAACCATTTTGCTTGGAATGAGACGCCGGTCTGGTGGGAGGAAGCTAAAGAGGCGATGGTAACAATCACTTAGTCAGGCTATAGGAGCGAGATACTCGTACGATCTCACAGCGAGAAGGAGGTCGGGTAATGCCGAATCTTTGACGATGGAGCTGCTTCATGGCGTCCCACCTAGTAGTATTGGGCCCGAGACATAAGTGCATAGCTCTTGTCAAGAATCCAGAAGCAGCCCTTCTTGAAGTAGTTCTCTTAAGTGCCACTTCTCTCCGTTCTCTGAAACTACCAAGCAAGTGTGGTATTGAACAACTTCCATACCTCTACTGTGTTGGTGAGATGGGCCTACCCTGTAGCCTAAGATTATTATTCTATTGGTCAGGTTAAAGCCCGGCTTCCTTTTACAGTATAAAGAATGCTCGGGAGCGCAGCGACCGACGAGGGGCATCATGCCTTTCAAATATACTTATTTTGCCCCTTTACTTTGACTATTTCACGTTGACTTTGATATGGACCATTCAATCCTATATTTCTTTCTTCGGATATCTTATTTTCTCGTTGTTTTCGCGACCAACTTCCGTTATGGCCGTCTCCCTAGGCTACCCCTTTGTCGTCCTCGTCCCTCTCCTCACCCAGCCAACGGTGCTTTTGGGGGTGGTGTTTTGGCTCTCCCACCTAACAAACTACAGTTGCCACTCCATATTTTATAGAACATAACTTCTAACTTCCTACAATTGAGGAGTTGTAATGCACGATTAACCACATTGGAATAACTGTCACATTCTTGTAGGTGACTTATTGTGCCTTGAAGATTATAAGCGCAGCAGGGCGACAGGTTTTTCGTAGTACGGGTCTCAAAATGATCATCAGGTGGGAACCTTTGACTTGTATCTCAACTGAAATGTTAATAATTTGTAGGATTTTATCGATAAGAAGGCAGCCTGTACTTGGCGTCCAAAGTAGCGTGGATTGTCGGCTTCAACTGTAATTTGCCTTGCTTGCTGTTAGTTGTATTTGGGGGGGTCTAGTCTCCTCCAGAGACATGCATGATGACAACACTCATCTTTCCAGAATCGCAATGCCTTCCAATAATTCCACTCCTCAAGGAATTGCTGTCGTGAGATGCAATCCTTCTTGTGCCACGTCGTAAGTTTGTTGCCAGTTAGCGCCGACACTCTTTATTAAACGGTCAAAATGTTCGTCAGCAACGTGCAGGGAGTAGTCTGCAGCTCAGTCCAAGTTCTTCAGCCTGCTCTTCTTGTCTGCACTCACGATTGTACTTCGGGTCGACTTGATGTAGCATATATATTGTTATGCCTCTTCATTAAAACTACTCATATATCATGCACCACTTCAAATATTTATTAAACTACATATAATACGTCATATTAATATAATACATCTGAGTCCATATTCCCCCACTCAGAATTTAGAAAACTAGGATCCAGTAGTTTCTCAAAGTCTATACTATCTGCAAGTCCCACGTTAAAGTCTGCAGCCAAGTCTGTGGGAGACAGACTCTGGACCCACGTTTGGTGGAAGTTGTCAGGCTCTTCATACATAGTCTGAGGAGAGGCACAGCGATCTTCGGTGTTTGCAGCTTCTTGCATATACTGATCCTGCGAAGGCTCTACTTGCAGCGATTGATGAATTTGCTCTGACACTCCCTGGTCGGCCGTCGCTGATTCCTCATAGAGGCTCAACAGCCGTGATTGCAGATCGAGGACCATCTGTTCTATCCGAGGACGGATTCGTTCTTCAACATCATGGAACTCAGTTTGGAACATCTGTTCCAGTTCCCGGCGAACGAGGGGGGGCATCTCCCGACGAAGGAAGACGGCGTAATCCTCGATTCTTCCTCCCGCCTGTGGGGTGTTGTTTTCGTCGCTGTTATTCTCATAGTCTGCTGAATGGATCAGAAGGGGCTATAAGCGCGATTCAGGATCGTAAGATACTCACACGGACTTGGCATACAGGTGAAGTCATCATCTGGGAACAAGATCTTATAGATTTCCCTCCATTTGTCTCCTTCGCTCATTCCAAGGCGAGATTTCTTCCTACTTCGCAGCTTCTTCTCCTGCTCTTGTGTGAATCCTTCGAGAACAGGCTGGTTGGACTGTATGGCGCAAGGAGGGTCTTGTTGAAGATGGCACTTGAGCGCACCATCCATGGCGAAGGACTCCCAACATCTGGGACACTGGAGTGGTAACGCGTGTCGTCTGTACAGATGGCTCCTAAGGAACATTAGTCAAGGCAACACGTTTAGTTTCAGAACAGTAACTTACTTAACTCGATAAACCTCATCCCATCCTGGACCAGGGCAGGTCGTCCATTTGCTGTACTTCTTTCGGTTTCTCTTGTAGTATGGGCAAGCAAACCGTTTGCCTTCTTCAAATTCGCCCTTACCTGAAAGATCTTCGCGTCTTCTTTTAGATCTTCTGCAGTCTCCATCTCCGTCTCCATCTCCGTCTTCATCTCCATCTCCGTTGCCGTTGAGGTTAGATCGCTTCAGCACAGTTGTATTCCGGCTCCCCAAGTCGTTTTTCCTATTTTCAGTCCCTGACCTTGAATCTTCCGTAAAGGGCTCGGTATTTGTCTCCGAACGCCCACCCTCAGGGGTCCATGCTGTAGTCTTTGAATCAATATAAGCACACAAAGTCCGCATAATTCTATCAATTAAGTCCTGTTGCTGTTGGGAGAGCCAATTGAATTCTGAGAAGTCACTGTCGGTACCTGTAGTCTCATCTGTGGTGCTTTCAACACCATCCGAGACATCCTTTGGAGAGCCATTGGACGAGCTCGACCTAGAAAGTCCGGGAACTGGAGTTAGTCGGAGGGATTCTATTTGCGTTTCCTCTTGTTTGGGCTGCATGCCATCATACCGTGTTGGCAATGGTGATTGCATCAGAGGATGGTTAACTACAACATGCGCTTCCTCTGCCTCCGCAACTTTAGGAGAAAAGGGCTTGCGCCCATAAACGACACAAAATGTACTGTAGGCGTGGATATTGCGGTTCATGATCTCCTTTCTCACATCAATGAGCATTTCCTGGATGGTTGCAGGTTAGTGTCTTGTTGTAGCGGGTTATAAATAAAATTCTTACTCTCGTCACGGCCGCGTCACGGCCAAGTGCCACTTCGAACAAGCGCATAGAAAAGGCTTCCAGAGCGCTCGAAAGATTATACGCCCAAGCACAACCAAGTGCTTTCAGAGTCTCGTCTTGGGGCCAGATATTCAAGGGGATTTTGAAAAGTTTTTGCTGCACATCCACGAAGCCAACTTCAGCGCACCACTTTGCGATCTTGTCCACCACATCTCGAGGCCGTCCGATCCTGGAGCCCGCAATATTCAGTTCTGCAACCCAACGCGACAAAGGGCCTTTAGGAAGAAGTGTTCCGTCATCCGATCGCGCTAGGCATGCAATCTCTTGGCTCTCAAACCAGCCACCGGGACGCAAGTTCTTAAAGGCCTCCTCGAGAACTTCTTTCTTAAAATCGCTCCAGCAACCCACGTGCACAGTCGCACGCGTATGGATATAGTCGAATGGCTGGGAGAATAACCAAGGCAGACGCCTTTGCAGTTGGGCCGCGGTTAGTTTCAGGCTGAGGCGAATCCGCATAGAGCACCAGGGACTTACGCGTCTCCAATCTCAAAGGTTAAATTTGGCGGAACCCACTCGCTTTGTATCGGTGAAAGGTCTATGCCTGTCACCTCCCAGCTTGAGTTTGCGTCGGCCATACACATTGCCCATTCCCCAGTGCCTGTCCCCACGTCTAAAATGTTGGCGCAGACCTTGTCACTTTGGAGTGGTGCGAGATAGAGTTTATCACTGAGAAGAGTTTGGAAGGCAGCGTGTTGAACACCTAGTCGTTCCTGTTCCTGGTCATCGTTGGGGCAAAGATATGCTATTATGCAAGATCTAGTTAGAAGAGAAGGCAAGATGGAATGGCAGTGAACTCGCAGAATTCTAATGCGACGAGGGACTTAACTTACATCCAGGTTGGTAGGCATGATAACTACGGCCGTTGTAGCATTCGGAATGTCCGCCCACTTCCACGTTGTCCCAATAACCAGAGTCTTTCTGAGGGCCACAACCAGTCAGCACGTTCAAATTGCCGATGCTTAATGAAGGGAATCAGCTTACATCCGTATGTGTATCACGGTCTGAACTATCACCTTCAGCTCGCGAGATCTCTTTTGAACACGAAAGAAGGTTAGAATTATGCTGGTCCATTGCAACAGGAGAACACGTGAACCAGGGAGGGGCTCAGTGTTAATAGAGGCGCAAGAAGATAGCGAAGTATTGTCGCCATTACAGATTGCAGATGTACTTTAAAGAAGTTAAAAGGGGCTGGAACGCTTGGGCTTTTAGTAAAGTATTGCGCACATGAGCATTTCTACCTACAGTGCGTCGTACAGAGGAAGGGTTCAAAAAGTCCTCGGCCAAGAAAAAGCAAAACGAACGCCGCAACTGGGCTAAATACAAGGATGACATTAATCCAATTTAATACTGCTAGACATCAACAGATTATAGGAGGTTCCGCGAGTAGCCAGCTAAAGAGCAAGTATCTCCTATGCCTCCTAAGCTATGGAGGCATTAGGGGAAGGCTTTCTGAAGCAGAACCAACCATATTGTACCCGCAGGTATCAAACAAGGATCACGGGACGTGGCGGCTTTAGCATGAGGAACCTCTCTTGAACCCTACATCTGTGCTCCGCAGGTACCTAGTCATTAGTCTAGCGCTCATTTGGACCTGAATGAGGCTTGGAATTAGCCCCCGCTCTAACTAGAATGGGATATCCCTAATCTGTAATCTGTACTTCGTAGACAAAGTGGAATAGTCAACTCTGATTTAATGACATTGATGGTCGAAAACAGCGACTTTGTATTCTGTAGACATGCTACTCTACGAAGCAGGATATTGATCAGCTTAGCGGAATTACGTCTTGGACTACGCACGACGGAGGCAAGCTGAAGATGCCTGCTTAGTGAGCGTTAGTGTACAAACTTACAAACTATGTGCGTAATGCGGAGATTATAGCTTATCACCGATTTTCAGGTCCGATGTTAGAACAGTTGAGTCTTGAGAGCGGGTATTTTCTTGGTGGTAAAGGATTCTTCAAGAAGGAAAAGAGAGAAGCGAGAGTTAGAAGAAGGACAACATCCCTGTAAAATGTTCCCACAGCTCGCCAGCCCCATCGATCTTGATTAGTTAACCATTTATTTTCGGGCTTGGGCTTCTCTTACAGCAGGGAGGCCGTTAGTTCATATGGGTTTGCATTAGTTATCTCCTTCCGACAAAGGATTCGTGAGTTCGTCTTCGACATCCAGCCAGGACATGCGTCTTGAAATATCCATTTTTGACCTCTATTTGAACTATTTTTGCTTTGGGTTATTTTGTCCATTTGGTCAATTGTCTCATTTCATTTATCACTTGCTACCACGCTCTCCTGCCACCAGTTGAGTGTTGTGGCTGATTCCCCAAGCCACCGGATATCGCGCCAAGCTTCAGCTCCGTCCTAGCTGTTGGAGCTGTTTCCCTCGCCTCAACATATTTTTCATTTGATGTACGAACCGAAGTTTTTGATCTTTACCATTTAGTCACACAACGGCCATTTTACGCTAACCACCCTATTTTTGAAAGCCCATCCTGTTTTGTGATATTCACCGAGACCATATGATCTGATGAGAACAATAAGTCCATTATTAGATCACATGACTCAACAAAAGATGTTCAAATCCATTAATTGTTTTCAATTCTGGAAATAAATTGTAGCTCCTCTCCATGTTCGGTGCTTAAAATGGGTATCGTTTAAGTTATATGAGAACCCTTTTCCTTGTACGCCCATGATGCTGTAATATTCTTCACGTTGGCGTTAGCAGCTTGACATCAGAAGGACTTTGCAAACCCACATATTCTTCACGCAATCGGTATCAAATTAACCCGACAAATATTCTAGACCAATTAAAGGCCATCAAGTGAGTGAGGAAGATCACCAGCTGACATTCCTTCAATTGTAAGCATCTTGGTTAACCGCAACCTAGCTCTAAAAGTTCCAACTTAGAACAAGATCGAAATTCTCGCATCTTCCTTTTGTAAAGATCCACACCAATTCCGACCATGCCACAGAGCGTTTACGATGATCCGATTTTCTTTGAGGGTTATAAGAACCTCCGTCAGAATGACACTGGTCTTAATGGAGCTCTCGAGGTCCCCGCACTTCAAAAATTGCTGCCCGAGTTGTCAAAACTGCGTGTCCTAGACCTTGTATGTGGCTTCGGTGATTTTGCACGCTACGCACGCGTTCATGGCGCACAGTTTGTCAAGGCAATAGATGCATCAGAAAAGATGCTTGCAGAAGCAACGCGCCTCACGACAGATGACAACATTGTATATTTGCATCGCAAAATTGAAGGTTTTTTACCCGAACCAGAAAGCTTCGACTTGGTTGTCTCCTCAATGGCGCTACATTACGTCCACGATTATGCTGCAGTAGCGAGGCGCGTATTTACGAACCTTGTACCTGGTGGGAAGTTCATATTTTCCGTGGAGCATCCATCTTGCACTGTTAATCCTGTCGGATGGGTTAGAGGCCCTGATGGCACCGTCCTTCACTGGCCGTTGGACCTGTATCAGAGCGAGGGTGAACGACAGACCTCGTGGTTTGTTGATGGCGTTACAAAATTCCACCGTACTGTTGAAACGTATGTCAACGCATTGATATTGGAAGGCTTTCAGTTTGACCATCTTGGAGAGCCCAAGCCTTTACCAGAATTTTTAAAAGAACGTCCCTCATTGGCGGAAACACTTAGACGACCGCCGATACTGTTGTTAGCAGTGACAAAACCCGCTTTGTCGAAGGAAACAGGAATTTAAACAAAGTCATGTACACTTGCCTTATTGACATACATTATTAATATTCCAGAGGTGTGGTGTCTCTGTCATTAAACCCATAACCGTGTTAACCTTCTATTACACGGACCGGAAAGGCCGTCGCCTCAACCCGCTCAATTCGATCGGGGTATAATTAGGTAATTACCATTATAAAGAATAACTTAAACTTAGATATTCCACTCAAGTCTTAATTCTTATATTCGGCATTGTACATTAAACGCTTTATTTAAGACTATTTTGCTTAGTTCCGGCCTCCCTCTCCTCGCACAGAGACTTCCCCTTCACAGACCCATAGTCACATCCAGCGGTACACCCTCCCTTAGCAAGAATGTGCGGTAGCAAATATTGCGTTATTCACTAAACTTCTATTTCTCCGTCTGATACTTTAGCTTTTTTATCGTGTGAGAACATGCAGTGAGAGACAGTGTCAAGCTCAACTATCAGCCGCGAGGTATTGGATTCTCCTCACGTGTCATGCAACGTCGGAGAGCTATAAAGCCGCGGACACAGGCAGAAAGATGCCGAGAAAGCCGCTGATCTATTTATTACATCTGCCACCCCCGGCCATGAGCCTACTAGAACCCAGCTCCCCAGCAACTATTCGCACAGTCTCTTTATGGTAGCAGCTTCCTTACTCCTTCCAGTCAGCAAATCTAGGCAGATGCCCGAACAGATGGTTCAATCTAGAAAACCATGGAAACAAGCCTTGGCTGCCTGACTGGGGTTGGAGCATTAATTTGTTGCAAGTTCAAAACCGCTTAGAGTTATAATACAACAGTCCGTTTGATTCTGAATGCTTTCAAACAATTTTTCCGCTTAACTATGCCCCAGAATTCTGGTCGTTGTTATCGATGGAACTGAAGTTAAGTAAAGCAATAAGAATGGAGGACTGTTCATTATCACTCGACAAGTCATGCCTTGCAGTGGGCGAAAAGAAGTTAAAACCATATTAAGTGTCCGATTATGCTACAGGCCCTTATAAACGATCGCATTAACGGAGTGCGCATCCCCTTTCGCCTCAGTTGGTAATGCGATATAGGAGATACTACAAGGCATATCTTGAGGCTGGAATGAAAGGAGACTGGCCACAGATGCAATGATAACTTAGAGAGCGATAATTTTAGACTATATCCAATCCCAACTTCCTTTTATCCATGTGTTAACCAAGGTTGATGGAACTCCAAGGGTGCGGAGTAATCTCTACATAGAATATTAATTGCTAACATGACATGTGATCTATGGCTGTTCCTCGGAATTAAGAACGATCATGCGATGTCAACCCATGTTACCCCGCCATATTCTGGAACTGAAAGCGATCTCGCATGATCGATTCATCAGCTCATAACACTATTTATGTTGTGGAGCCAGCTCCTCTGAGAGAAGTGACTGAGGGATACAAAGCACTGTCAGAGCTAACGGAACTCCCGGAGTGTGGATTCTATCCCACGGATCCAGCAATGGCTTTTTCCCTAGTAAAACACGGAGCCCCCGATCATCGGAACAGTATAAGGTCTACAATGACCCCCCTAGACTAGACAGACACTTCAATCAAGTCACACATTGTACCCTTCTTATTCTTGCTAGCTAGCTCCGTGACAATTTAAGTGCCATGCTTCTCATTATATTGACCGAGGTAAACCTAAAGAAGCGTACCCATTCCAGCAACTCTCTTGTTAAGTTCCATAAGAAGTCTGGCAGGGCCACCAATCTTCGCAGACAAAACCTCGTCTCAGCCTTTCACGAATAACCATGTCTCAACAATTAATCAGTCGACTTGTGCAAAATTTTCGAGATGCACCACATCTAAACTCATTCGTGCAATTACTGGGATCATCTCATACGAGGACTCCGCTTACAGCAGCCGCTGCTTTGAGTTTCATCTACTACCTGAATAGGCTGCTGACTCAATTCACTATCAATGGTTCTTTTAATTCTCGCGATTGGGATTGGCAGAAAGAGATTGTCCTGGTTACTGGCGGAAGTAACGGACTTGGAGAGCTAGTCGTCAAAAAGCTATCTTCCAGAGGTATCAAAGTTGTCGCTGTTGACCTTCGTCCTCCCAAGTCTGATTTCCCAGCCGATGTCCTTTTCTACCAACTTGACGTCACCTCGCCTGAACACATTCACAGTGTCGCCCAGTCGATTCGCAAAGATGTGGGCCACCCAACAGTGTTAATCAACAACGCTGGTGTCGCCTCACTCAAGCCCATCCTAGAAGAAACGGATCAAGAGATCCGTAGCACTTTTGATGTAAATGTGGTCGCACACTTCTTTCTGATCAAAGAATTCTTGCCTTTTATGATAAAACAAAACCATGGACATATTATTACGATTGCAAGCATGGCAAGTTTTGTTACTATCGCATCAAACGTTGACTACAGCTGCTCGAAGGCGGCTGCACTCTCACTACACGAGGGTCTGACACAAGAGCTAAAATATAAATATAACGCGTCAAAGGTTTCTACCAGGTAAGCATCAGCATTGAACTTTAGGAAACTTGAGAACTCATCATCACTTTTTAGTGTCGTTCATCCCATGTGGCTTCGCACAACCATGTTCGAATCGGCGTTTAAAACCAGGCGATTTGCAGACACTCTCATGAAGCCAGATGATGTTGCTGAGGCAATTGTAGCCCAAGTTATCGGAGGCAAGAGTGGACAACTATTTTTGCCGTG
Source organism: Mariannaea elegans (assembly GCA_930272665.1). Lineage (NCBI taxonomy): Eukaryota > Fungi > Ascomycota > Sordariomycetes > Hypocreales > Nectriaceae > Mariannaea > Mariannaea elegans. The sequence continues at coordinate 40,581 of CAKNEU010000167.1, read as the reverse complement.
GTATCATAGCATTGGTTCTGGGTTGAGATGGTTCCCAACTTGGTTCCAGGAACGGATAAGAGGTTCGAGAGCAAGCTTACTTTGAGGACTAGTAGTCAAAATGTGTGGAAAAGTTTCGACGCCACACAGCTACATGGGCACCTTGGAATCTCTGTAGGAAAAGCCAAATCGAATTATGTGGACTGCTTCTGTCAAAAAGCGCTAGCTGCTGCGGCTTGATTTGTCGCATAGGTCCAGAAACTCGTCATCTGGAGAAGGGGGTTTGTGCGCACACCATTGGGGATATTGCTGGCTAATTTATACGACCTTTTTGTATTGATTTTTCACTTTTTCTTCTTTGGGAGGGCTGGGGTTTGTGTTACTAATTCGGATTGATGATATAATTCATGCCGGTCGGTATGGAATCAGCCAGAGGAAATCTGTTGCGATGGGAGTCGGAAGTGTGTAGCATCGAATGAAGTGCTTTTTTTCTAATCCTTATTCCCTATTTTAATAAGTTATTCGCTTCTAAAATCCATCTATAATTCCCGTAATTCCCATCCGGCTGTCTTCAACCTTGCCGGTTCCAACAATCATCGTCTCTCTCGACAGTTGACAGATCAATAGTCGTACTCCAATTTCCCGCTTTGGGCTCTACTCTTATAGTCAGTTTCAAAAATAGTCCTATGGCTGGGACTACTAATCATGTTGCCTGGCGGTTAATGCACACATCGTTGGTGGGAAATAAAAGGATGCTAATATTCCGACCACTTAATCCGCTTATGCAAAGGGTAGCTTTCAATACTTTTGAGGGCAAAGCTATAGCTCCATGTAGGTCGTTGTCTTGAATTTTGCCTGCTTATCACAGTCAATCACGAAATTAAAGGGTATGTGTAATTAACTTGATATTAAAACTAAGAGAATTATTAAGAGTAAGTAAGCCAGCCATGCCAGGCATTCCTCATACGCTCCGCTCTATCCACAGTAAGATAGGCTGAATTGGCCAGCCTAACCTGTAGTTCTTTAAATTTGGCCGTCGGCGCTCCCTTTTCGAACAGCATATCCAACTCCAAATATGATAATCCTTGAGTCTCCGGTAACCGAAAGTAGCAGTAAATAAGACATAAGAGAGCCGTAGCTGCATAAACAAAGCAACTCTTTCCTTCCACATCCCATGCGGTCGGGTTGAGCATTTGGGGAGCAATAACGTTGTTAATAATGGTGAAGAAGTTGTAGACGATTCTAGCGAGCGCAATTGTTTTGACTCTGAGACGCGTGGAAGGGATTTCGGCAACGATGACGTAACAGGTCGGGCCGATGGTCAAGTTGTATGCAAAGGTCGTCGCGATCAGTATTGAACCCAAGGACCAGTTGAGAGCCGCGTTGCCCTCTATGGCTACGGCGAGGACGCCACCAATCGTCAGGAGAATGACTGAAACCACAAGGCCCGTGAGATAAAGCTTGCGGCGGCCGATATGGGAAAGCAGAAACCAGGAAATGATGCCTCCAACCAGAGCCATACCATACATTCCTGTAGCGAGACTGAAAGATTTTGACGAGTCGAACCCGGCTGCCTCGAGGAAGTACGGCGCGTACCCGGTTAATGTCCACCCACATAGCGCCTGACATGACCACACCATGCAAGAAATTTCGGTTCTTCGACGATTTGCCCCTTTGAACAAATCTGCATAGCTTGCGCCTCCATAATTGAGTTTTCGTTCAATTCGGTTAGTATGTTCCATCACAGCGATGGTATCCTCAATGTCTAGGTTAGACTGCTTGGTAAGGCGTTGGAGAGAATGTCGCGCTTCAACCTTTCTCTCACGTCGGATAAGCCACCCTTCAGCCGTGTTAGAAACTGGTCCGTCATCAAAGAGGAGGGAAACTTACAGGGGCTTTCTGGTGCAAAGGAAATACCCACCAACAACGGGATGGCCCAAGCCCACTGCAAGGCGAATGGGATACGGAAGGACCATTCAGTGTCGTTGTTGATGAGAGCGCGGAGGATGCCGGTGCCCAGTAGCTGACCAATGACCCAGCACATATTGACGTTACTTAATAGACAGGCGCGTACGACCGAGGGTACCACCTCGGCAGCGTACGTGGCAGCTAGTGTTTGGATAACGCCCCACGAAATACCTGAAGGGTTGTTGTCAGCATCAATAACATTTCACGTTAAGACCGGAAGGGGGGAGGTAGAAGAACAAGGTGATGATGGTGGAAGGGAAAACAAGCAGATATAAACGTACCGCAGATAGCTTGAGAAGCAACCAAGACACCAATGTTGTGGGCAAAGAATGCAGGAAAGATGCCGATACACATCCACACAAGAGATAATATCATCATTTTCTTGTATCCAATATTGTAGGTGATATATCCATGTGCCAGGAGGCCAATCGCCTCACAGCCGACAGCAGCATTCTGCAAACCCATTTGCCAAAGGGGCGATATTTCGTAAATTGAACCGGTAGGAGAGTGTGAAAGTTTTCCGTATCTTTCTCTGAAAGTCGGAAAGGCTATGAACCCCGCGATTAGGGACTTATCGTAGCCTTCCATCACGACAGTAAGGAAGAGCAGCATTGACCATGCAATTGCCTTGGGATATTGTCTGGCGCAGCCGACCAAGGTCATTTCCTTTTCTGTGTTCAGACCTCGTCGAACCTTGGCCCCCGTCTCGTCAGAGCTGTTGGATATGCGAGGGAGCCATAGTACGTCTCGGGCGTTGCCAGGCTGATCCTCTGGTATGGTAAAGGCTGGCTCGGGTATTGAGACATGCTCACGACTTTGGATGTGTGTCTCGATCTCTGTAACTCGAAGGATTCCAGCTTTCGAACTAGTAGGTAGCAAGACTATTTCGTCCTTGCTACCATTTTCTGAGGGATCCCTGGAAGAACCCAACATAGTGAACATAAATAATGGCCGGATCCTTTCGGCGTTCCATGAGATCGACAGCCACAGCTTGACTAGCCAGGTTCATCCTTCACGGAGGCATATATACAGTCTTTCTCCTGTCTACCTCGGCTGGGTATTTTCCAAGCTGGGGTAATTAGCCATGCACCCCAGGTTCTGTTCTGTCAGGCTATCCCACTATCGCGGCGGTTCTTCGGCGTGGCACATTTTCATGGAGGTGGATCAGTTTCTGGAGAACATGCACGCTAGTTGGGTCTTTGGTCTGATTTCCGATTTGTCCTAAATCAGATCGGTGCTTAAAGTTTGACATTGTTTTGATTGAAGAAACTGTTATTCAAGTCATCTAAGACAGTGCATTGAGACATTGTAACAATACCACGTGGATTTCCGAAAGCTTTGACAATAGACGACGGGTTGATAGGGCAGATATTTTCTTTTCTTTTTGGGCATTGGTGCACGCACCTGGGGGATCGTGCGTCAGATCATGAATCGTGCGTCAGAACGTGAGTGGCGAGACAGAAAACAATACAAAATATTTCTTTCTTGGGGAGTCCGCTGCACGATCCGGTGGTTCTAGACTCAAACAGACATTTGAAACACCGCGTTCCTGTTGTGGGTATGTTCTCAAGAGCACCAGTGGCCGTGTTCTCTCCAGCTTGTTCTATAAGTTTACCTTACTCGTTCGAGGCATTCGTATGGTCATGCACCCAATACTTTAGGTAACTCTTAGCACAGGAAAACAGAGCCTCATTAAAGTCAAGGTCAGGAGAGGTCGCGAATTTTTAACGGAATGCCACCGTATTATCCACTTCTCTTGCCATCATGACCATATCCGGTTTTAACCGTTCCCAGAGCATCCACTCCTGTGACTTTTCCCGGAGCCCAATCCCCGGATGGTTCCCCATGGAGAAAAGCTCGCTTGCCGACCCCTTTTTCTTTCTCGCACCCACAATGGAGAAGCGTTCCGGAGAAGAACAAACCGTTTGTCAAGAAAAAAGCCACACAACGGGGCAGCGGTCCGCAATAGGCTCCCAGTTGCTATGAGCCAATTGAAAGCCTCAACTGTCACCCCAGTTTGGGCAAGAAACGGGCGCTAGAAGCGTCGCGATGTGTCGAATTTCGCCGAGAGAACGCCTAGCGAATGTGAATATGCACGATAGTTTCAAGCAGGAAAGATGCGTTTGGGACCTGCATCGTAAGACTAGGCAGAGCATCTGTCGCACGGTTCCAGGTGTTGGTTGAAGATTGCATCTATCGGCCCTTTCCAGGCCCCTGCATCTCGTCAGCCGCACCAGTTGCAAAACTAGACTTATTTTGACCACGGAAACCCGCTTCAGATGCAGGTCCAATCCGAGAAGGCCGAGGTTTGAACTGACTTTCAAAACGGCCCCGAGTAAGCTGGAAAAAAACTGAGTGACCTTAACCAGTAGCCTCCTGGGCTAGCCAGAGACGCTGCCCAAATGACTCTATGACAAACTCAATTGAAATAGGTATTGTCGGACTGCTACTCGTTTTGTCTAGTACGACCACCCAGGAGCAACCCAAGTATTATGGTTGGCCAATGAGGCGTCGGAATTTAAGACTGGAGCTGGTGAACTCCATATTTGACCTACCTTTTAGCTCTTGCTTGTCTGCATTATTAGAGTCTCCTGTCCTTTCTACTCTGTAGACAGTCGCGTCCTAAAACATCCGGGGCCCCGCAAACTCGTCATGCTGAATCAATCGTGGTAGCTGCCTTGCCCAAGACTTTTGACGAGTCGCTTCAGGAGCAACTCAATGAGAAGCCCATTCTCAGCTGCCATCCGCTCAGCCACGGCCGCGTCGACCCGGCGATTAGGCAGTGTTAGGTTGCATTTAAGTACATTTTGTCGGGGGAAGAAACAGCACCTAATAATACCTAAACACAGGATGATGAGAGAGGCTGAAGCGTAGCGCGACGGAGAAGGGCAAAGGAAACATCAACAACACTCAATTGGTCGTAGCATGGGCGCAGTAGCGAGTAATAAATGACAGAAAGCATGTGATCAAATAGTTCAAATCCACATGACAAATGAAGTATGTCTCCCCTCAATGTCGAGGGTCAATTCAAGCATAGTGTCCGATAATTCAACAAACTCATTCCGTAAGGGGATGGATATCCATTCGCTAAAACCAGCCTGGCCTTAAAACCATCAAGCATGATCTCCGTCGGCAAGTGAAACCTGCACAGAACACCTACGAAATCAGTGCAAGTCAACTTAATCGTACTGTCACCCTCTGCAGAGGGCTGCCGGCCCTACCCCGCATAAAGTAGTTAAAGAGAGGCATATTGATAACCCATTGAGACTCTCGCCTTGTACAAAGGCAAATATGCTTTCTTAGGCCGTAGCACGAAAACCTCAGGGGAAAACCCGGATGCAGCACTACTCCATTGATCACGAGCTCTCCGATTGTTCCTGATACTCACAAGCACACCTAATTCAAAAGCGGCCTAAAGCCTAGGCTTATATCAGATCAAACAGCGGCAAAAGGTCAACTTCTCCAAAATCCCTCAAGCTTTTACCCCTGTTAATTAGTGCCCAGATGAGCCGCCTTTCTACTGCCCGTGCGCCGACGGGTGGGTTTCCCACATAACCTTTGAGTCGCTAAAGCGCAACATCCAATCTGATATTCCCATTATGGCGGGCCATAAAGATTGTTCACTGTAGAAATATGAGGGGGTGGTTCAGATCTACAAAAATTTTCTTTGTTTTAATAGCTGACTCTAATTAATGAATATCTAAACTCTGAAGTCCACATAGGGAGTCCAAGAAGGCGGAGACTTATCCTCATCACTTAACTCAGCATTTCTTGGCGCTTCAATTTAGCCTGACTTATTAAGCACTTTGCTTCTGCATTCCCTTGCTTCCCCTCCAGACCACATTGTTGGACCAACCTCATGGAGTCCTCTGCCATCCATTGATGTCGGACGGATCTACTCTCATAATGGAAACCTTGACTAACTGATGCATTGGCCATCCCCTGAGTTTGCATTCGCTCATAGAGCGTGACTTCTATATCAACACACGACCTGTCATTGACATCCCACAGAGTGCCGATCACATGCTAAAACTTTGTGAGCTAGAAGGCATTTATAAAATATATGCTCTCATCGTCGAACTCATCGTCTGTAGCTCGGCCTGTTCCGCAGGTTGACAGATAAGCCAAAATAGCTCACCCCTGTGAAGGTTCGCCTCAAGTGAATTCGAAACTGTGCATGGGTTTTGTTTCCAATGCTGTAGAGGCAAGCAGCTCTTTGATGAATCTGATGGATCAGTTCGGCCATGACCGGGGCGCTGGAAAATCTTGCAGTCGTGTAAAGCTGCAAGGACTTCCTTCTGAGTGGGAGATGGTCGTGCAAATGTAAGCTGGTTGGACTCGCATCACTTCACTATCTTGCCAAGCAAATGGAGTTCACTGTAGCCTGGGGCTCTCTGTATTTCAACTAAGGTCACTGTGTGGGATTTTAGTTCCACGCAAGCTCAGAGAAGCATCACACGCCCGTTGAGAATCGCATTTAATGGAGTACTGAAGGATAATATAGCGAGATCTAGAGCATTATTGCTTGAACCACGATAATGGAAGCTTGCTGCATGAAGAGCTATCAGGTGGAGAACTAACCCTCCCCATTACATTGAAAACTGGTATACAAATGGTCCTTCAGAGCCATTCCAGGATTTTAATGATTTGGAGAGGTCCTTCCGCATGTTCTTCAATCTCGTGCAAGTCGAGCTCTGGCAGTTGAATAGCTCAAATTTGAGAATTTCTCGAAAATAAAACAACTGGCTAGTCGGCCTTCGCTCTTCTTTCCATCTCTTATTTACGGCTATCAAAGGCTATACTCTAACTCTTGGTAATATTCTGAATTCTTTATCGACAGAAACACACACTAGCCCAATATCTAGTGGCTGGAAGGATTATGAGTAGGGCGTAAAATACCTAGCTCATGGGCGCTCGTAGGTACCTATAGCAGTTAGTGAGGAGGCAGGTATATTTGGGCACTCTCTGAAAATGAGTACTACAGGGTAGATTGAGATTTTTAGCGGAGGTGCTACAGGTCTTGCTCAAAGAGTTGCATTGACTAAGTTACTACAGTACCGAGCAGTGCGCACACAGCTAATTCCAGTGTTGTTATTCCCATGAGCCCTTGGCCCACTTGCTCAGTCAAACGAGGGCACCAGAGGCTTGAAGCTCTCGTGAGTTCCATCACGTGACTTTCAACAATTTTATTTTCTTATCTTAAATATTCAAATGAAGGTTAGAGCTTTTAATTTATATTTAGCATACCTTCTTTAATTTTACTTTTCTTTTTTATCGGCTTTAATTTGAATATACCCACAAGTACCGTTGGGTATTTTACGTCCGGCAAACTAGGCGGCTGAATCGACGAAATTTTCTGTCAGGCGTAGTGAAGTTTTCTCAGGAATAGTGGAGATTCCAAGAAATGCTCTCAATATAAGAACAGACTGTATCTGGAGTCGGTTTTCCTACCAAAACAGCGGAATAGTGGAAGAAGAGGCGTAAACGCGTTGGAGACATACAGCACCACCTCAGAAGTTAAACGATTACGAAGGCCTAGAGTTACCAGAACAAAGGTTTTGGTGTTTTCATTTATACCTTCTTCAAATTGAGGGTCGATATTCTACGCATAAATATAGCCTAACAACGAGTAACAATGGCGTCTTCGAACAAAAGGTCTACAATAAACCACCTCCTTGTTTGATGGAACTATTAGTTACAACATAAAGGCCCTATTTCGAATAATGTAGGCAACCCAACAAACCCTGCGACGTGCAATGTTAAGAGACTCAGTGGATACCATAGTCCTCCCTCTCCTTACTCCATTAAAGCAGATAATAGTCACTCTCGACCATATGGCTGTCCATATATCCATTGGAGTGCTCTTTATTGAAGGCTACAAGATTTAAGACAGCTGCTCTATTTGACTCAATTACGCCTAGCTGCTTCAACAAGTGGCCCTACACGACATTCAATTTCAGCTCAAACACAACTAACACAAATTTTTTAAATAACTTAGGAAATTCGACGCAAGCATGATTGGTACGACACGTTGTGGCACCGTTCTGGACGACGTGATTTTTATTGGCCAGTGCTGATGACCTCGATCCGCCCACTATCCCACGTTTTTGCTCAGCCTCAGACATCAAATTGCTTCCAACTTCACTGTGTCAGAGAAACTACACTTGGCGAACTGTACACGAGACACGCGACGAGTTGCATCCATGAGTAATACCGACTTTCAAGGCCCCATTCACGGCAAAAACGTAATCGCTGGCGTACAAGCATCCAGCGGGGGAACAGTCCATTTCAATTTTGGTGATAATACCCCGTAGCCATCAATCCGACCCTTCTCGACTATCCCTTTCCCACCAGATCCCAAGTTCGTCCAGCGAACCGATGTTCTACTCTGGTTGCGAGACCAAATCGCACAGCCGGGCAGCCGGGCAGCGCTCGTCGGGCTCGGAGGCATCGGGTAGGCTGTATACCTAAGTCCTAGGGTCCGAGGCATGTTGCTGACAGATCAAGAAAATCACAAATCGCCATTCATTACGCACACGAAGTCCGACGCACATTACCGGATACCTGGGTTTTCTGGGGGCATGCGAGCTCCCATGCCCGTTTCGAGGAGGCATACCGAAACATCGCCGAAAAACTGAAGCTTCCGGGACGAGATGATCGGAATCGCAATGTGTTCCAGCTCGTACATGCCTGGCTGTGCGATGAAGAGAATGGGCCATGGATTATGGTACTCGATAATGCCGATTCCGTCGAGGTATTCTTTACGACACAGCGCTCATATGACCAGCCGCTGGCATCATTCTTACCAAAGACCGGCCGAGGATCGATTGTCATCACGTCTCGTAATACAAACGCAGCAGAGAGGCTAGCTGGCCCGGATTCAATCTACAACGTGTCGATAATGGATGAAAATCAAGCATTGGAACTGCTTCAAGGCAGGCTTGGGGAAGAGGAGTGTGGCGACAATGGCTTAGCAAGGAGAGACTTGGTCTCCAGACTGGATTACATGCCACTTGCGATCACCCAGGCTGCAGGTTATATCAAGCGAAGGAGACCGCGAATGTCAGTATTGGCTTACTTGGACGAGTTCCGAAAAAGCGATCAGAAGAAGGCGGGTCTCCTTGGCAAAGATGGCAACGACCTCCGTCGAGATGATAACGCCTCGAACTCAATCGTCACCACATTGCAGATGACGTTCGAACAGGTATGCCGCGAGAGTCCTCTGGCCGCGGATTTGCTCTCCTTCATGAGTTTTTTTAATCCTCAACGAATCCCAGAGTCAGTGCTTAGGACCTACGCACGCGAACAGTGGGGAGGTAGTGAGGACAGTTTCAATGAAGAGCTTGAGGTTCTCCTTGAATACTCATTAGTAACAGTAACGGCAGATAGAGACATGTTTCAGATACATGCCCTCGTGCAGTTTTGTACACAAATGTGGCTATTGTCAATTGCTAACATGCACGGGTGGAAGAAGTTTCTGACGGCGAGACGGTATCCATCGAGGGAGCATAAAAAGTTGAGGCAGATATTTTTACAGGTGATATCAGATCAATATCCAGAAGGAAAGTATGAAAACTGGGCAGAGTGCCAGAGATGAGACCCTCATGTTGATACAATTGTACAAGAAGAGCCAGTTAATCGAAGGGATATTTAGAATTGGACTAGGCTACTTACTGTTTCAGGATATTATCGGATGATGAGAGGAAGGTATGAAGAGGCGGAGGAAATGATTCGGCGAGCTGTAGAAGCAAGGGAGAGGGTCCTAGGCAGGGAACATCCACATACTCTCACAAGTACCAACCAGCTTGCGTCAGTTCTGTTACTTCAGGGAAAGTACAAGAAGGCAGAGCTATTATATCGACAATCTCTAGAAGCAACAGAGAAGATACTGGGCAGAGAGCACCCAGATACACTTAAAAACATTAACGATCTTGCAGTGTTACTGCAAAAACAGGGAGAGTATGAGGAGGCAGAGAAGATGAATCAACAAGCTCTAGAAGTAATTGAGAAGATACTAGGCAGTGAGCATCCAGATACACTCACAAGCAGTAGCAATCTTGCTTTAGTACTGAGCCAGCAGGGAAGGTATGAGGAAGCAGAACAGATGAATCGACAGGCTCTAGAAGAGAGGGGGAGGGTGCTGGGCAGTGCGCATCCAGATACACTCACAAGCATTAGCAATCTTGCTTTAGTACTGTACAAGCAGGGAAGGTATGAGGAAGCAGAACAGAGGAATCGACAGGCTCTAGAAGCGAGAGAGAGGGTGCTAGGCAGTGCGCATCCAAATACACTCACAAGCATTAGCAATCTTGCTTTAGTACTGTACAAGCAGGGAAGGTATGAGGAAGCAGAACAGATGATTCGACAGTCTCTAGAAGCGAGGGAGAAGGCACTGGGTAAGGAGCATCCAGACACGCTCTTGAGCGTATATATTTTCGCGGATATTCTCCATAAGCAGACATGCGTCTTATTAGCGGCCGAGCGTTACGAAACGGCCTGTAAAGGTTTTGTGGAAGTTCTTGGTTTTGATCACCCTACTACGAGAGATTGTTTGAAGAGTTACCGTCGTTTAAAGGAAGATATGGCAAACAACAATATGTGAACTTGGGGGAATCGCAATTTTGTTAATTAATATTTCGAGACTAAACTTATATTTTCTATTTGTCGCATTCCAGGGCAGTGTCGTAGTGTAACATACTTCATTTTACATCCAAGGGCCATTTCATAATGCTATCGATTCTGTTTGATACCTTCCGCTCTCTCCTAGAATGAGGCTTGGCCGCAATCTCAGGGCCAATAATTGCTTTCTATCGTGGGAAAGGTGGCCTGCTCTCACAAAGTTCTTGGTTACTATAGAGGTGATTAAAATGAAGTGTCAACAGGTAAGGACTATCACTATTGTCACAAAGCTTAGAAAACAACGACCGGAGCATATGAGGAATTTTGGGATAAATAAGGAGTCTTGTTTTCTACATAAGGGTTCAAGTGTAAAAGGGGTTTTTATACGCTGGGGGAGCGGACTTTTGGGGTGAGCCGTGCTCCACCAATCAGAGGCCGCCACCTCGTGATAACTATGCTCTAAGAGAGATTGAGCTTCGCTAGCGTGGCTGCACATAACGGCAGCCGTTACGGCTGTGCAGCCTTCGGTTTCTTCTAGAGGGACGCTGCGAATACTAACCTGGCGAATCATTTCTAGAAATAATCGGACCTTGTGTTGCTTTTAGTGAAGCCATCATGGTCCCGAATCTGTTGGTCTCACTCTGTGAGGAGCTACCCACCAAGAGGGTGTAGATCAGTATTCCCTTGTCGGTCTCGTTCTAAGGGGTGAGATCCATTTTGAATACGAACCGAGACCACGCCTATCTTAGTTCCTAAAGATTGGTAGGAAGAAATGCACAAAACAAAAAGGTAGAGCTTGATCCCACATTTGCCATTGCAGGACTCGTTTGAGTTTGGATTTTTGGACCACATACGCTTAATAAATAGCTCCAAGAGTCGGTTGCCAATATCGAGAAGTTGTTTTGAGCCAGCAGCCTCCCAAGATGATGGCCAGGAATGCAATGGCTCCCTGCAGACTTATCATTCCTTTGAAGAAACTTGCGGTGGGTATGTCTATTCTAGCGGAGATAATATGATGGGCCGGAGTGTCGCAACCTTTGGCATACCTACTATAGCCAGTTGATTAGCACTAACTGAGGGAGGTGGGCAAATATTGAGTTAGAAGTTAATCACCTCATCCACCAGTGTCTTTCAGTCATTATTAAGCCCATTGAGACTCATCTCTCTCATTGGACTCCCCGCGTTCCGAGACAACCAGTGAAACTGAAGAGAGACGCTGGCGCCAGACTTTCTATCGGTGTCAAATGTAATACCAAAACACTTTAGGCTACAGTAACACTTTAGCCACCAGTTATGGATCTGTCGACTGAACCCCAATAAATTCCAGATCTTGCCAGAGGAATCTGATTGCTCAGGATCTAGATACCGCGCAAATTGGGTTGTCCACTTCTCTCCCATAATAACAGGACCACAAGGTGGTAAGACTTTGTCAGTAAGGCGGATGTTTATTTGTTCGTCATTCCATGTTTTAGGGGCAATGTACAGACTTCATAACAGCATAGTTAGGCCCATCTCGCTCCTGGCATCGGTTCCCCTAGACCGTTTGCAGTTTGTTTGGGAAGCTCGATTGGTCGGTCTGTTTGCGACTTTCACTATCATTCTCCGATTTATAAACGGCTTCAGGCTACTGTGCAATTTTCAGATCTCATTCAGCGGCTAGCCAGGCATGGGCTTTTGCTATCTTAGGTGCCCAAAGACGTCTCCTAGATTTGAACGTTGAATACTATTACGTTGGGTAGTTTTCGTTGAGAGTGTCTAGTTCCACCACCACCAGATGCTTTTCAAATATCATTTGGCCTTTACATCTAATGTAGTCAAAATCAACGCTATATCTTTATTGTGTCGCGAAAAAACGCGCTTGGAATGTGCAAAAATCCACCGCAAGGAATCCATCTCGGAACATTGTCACCATCGTGTCTATGATATCGACTTAACAGCGCCACTAAGGCGATCCCGAATCTTAGGCCCACCACTAGCTGAAATAAAGGGAGAGATCGAGCGTTGAGGGGTTGGCAAGACCTATAATAGGGGACTAGCGCGTAGTTTCGGACAATCATTTTACGGAGCACCCGCTCCAGACCACAAGGTCTGCATGTCTCACCTCATACCTCTCACTAGCCATTCTTTTTTGCTATCCTTTCTTTTTGCTATCCGTTCTTTTTGTTATCCGTTCTTTTTGCTATCATCATTACAAGGCCGGTGAATAGAGGAATGTAGCTAACGAGTAGGAATGATGTTTTGCTAAGTGAAACTATACTATTACTGAAAAATAAACCCACCCATTGCTTACAAGTGATTTGGAATAACTGTAGTATAGTTAGTTCTACACAGTACATCATTATTATCCAAATTTATACACCGTTCTACCTAATGTATAGGCCTAGAGTACATCTTCAATAGAGCATATTAATTAATGGTTGTAACTAACATTACTTGTTTTGATATGGTCGTAAGGAATTCTAAATACTTAGAGATATAAACACACAGAGAAAGTTGATGTAAATCTAGATAGATCAAATAATCATAGGAAGAATATAAATGGTTTCACTTGGGATTAAGATTAGAGACATCTGGAGAGTAGATTTTCTAATATATTCCTGCGTAAGTCTTGGGTGTTAATATCACACATGATTCAACTAACATTCTTACTGTTAACATCACCTCGTTTATAAATTAAAAAAATTGTTATGCGTAAGTCATGCCTTGTTCAGAAGTGGCGGATATTAAATGGCGAGAATATAGTCCATGGAAGTTTCCAAGCTTTATTACTTTAAGATGAGAAAAACATAGCTTGAGGCTGCATTATAGTATCTCGCCTCCTGTACATAGCTTTAGCACTCGTATTGCTACGGAGGTTACGTTGATTTTAGCTGCAGGGTAGACCAGATACCGGGATACCAGAATGGTTTCACAACCTGTTTTAGAATTCCTCCACAATGGCCCCGACACCGACAGCGCGGTTTAATAATTTTTGTTTCATAAATTGGGCTTTGTGATGACTTAGTATTGGTGAATACATTCCCCCTGGACGTATGTAGAAACTGTTACAAATCTCTCTGAGCGGCGATTTCGCGATCAAGTGACGACAGTCAATGCGCGTAAGCCTAGATGTTGACTTGCCTCCCTAGGGGAATATCTAGACTGTTCTGAAATGATATCCTTGTGATTATCCCAGCGTCGGACGCGATGGAAGGAATGACGATGCATTGCAGAACAGACTGTATAGATGAAGCATCAACATGCTCTCTATTACAAATGGGTATATATATTCAGTGAGAATTACACGTACGAGTCAAGTATCATCAAGCAGTTCTCAAGTCATTCGTTAAACTATCTTCCTTCCATTCTTTTCAAATACAACAGTCTTCTCTTCTTCTGCTTCTCCAGCCTTTACACTACACGGAATCACCATATACGGAATCACAATACAAAGTCCCACGTTCGTTTTCTAATCATGAGGAGACCACTCACCTGGGCGGGAGTGGTAGTCCTGACTGGGTTCATTAGCGTGTTGCCAGTTATCGGAGCTGAAGATACGGTCAGTTCAGATGTTGCGCCGAGAGATCAGCATGTGGCACGCAACCTTCCTGAACAATACATCACCATAAAGGTGCCTATCAGTGGAATAAAGCTTGATCTCACGGCGCAAGACCCAGAGAATTTTGTGCATGCGTCAGGTGGGACTCCTACCACAGAAGAAGACAGCGATGGTGATTTTATTGATACATCTGGACCGTGCGAAACTGTCATGCTCAATGGGGCCCATCCTCAAGGACCTCGAATCACAATTCCTCCGGTAGCGCCAGGCCAGCGGTCGACAGTTGTCATCGGACCTGATGGGTTTCGTCAGAAGATGGCGACAGTAACTGCCACTGGTGACTACGACGAACCCATCTGTCGAACTGTTCTACCGTTGGGGCCTGACGGTCAGCCATCCCGAGACTTTTTGCCTGTGGTAGTAGTAGGCAAGAGCAAAGACATTGCGGCATCAGGACCAGGAATGGCTCACGGAGATCAAGGAATGCCCGGGTCGAATGGATATTCTCCACAATCACCAGGTCGATTTGACCTTGGGAAGACAGCATACGATGGGCAATTCGAACCTGGCAACAAAGCTGTTGATAGACCAGAATCTTCGCCAATGAACCAGTGGGCCGGCCCAGATAAACAGGGTGCAGGAATACACCATCTTACATCCCACTGGTCAGAGGCCGACACAGGCTTTGATAGGATGAAAAAGGGTCCTTCACAAGTTGCGGGAAGCTGGTCTAACTATGGGCCACACCCCGAGGCCGACACAGGCTTTGAAAGGATGGAAAATGGCCCTTCACAAGTTGCAGGAAGCTGGTCTAACTATGGACCACGCCCTGGGGCCGACACAGGCTTTGATAGGATGGAAAGAGGGCCTTCACAAGTTGCGGGAAGCTGGTCTAACTATGCACCACCCCCGGAGGCCCCAAATCCAGGTTCCCGTTGGATGAGCAAAGACTGGGCTTCTCATGATCGCTACAGTGATACAAGGCCCATCACCAGTTGGACTAAGTACGACAAGCGACCAATTCAGATGGCAGAACACCAAAGGAACCCGTGGGCTGGATACGACAGAGACTCGGATGAGCGGCTGGAGGTGTACAACGATGCTCGTGTCCATCGATGGCCGGGATATATGGCGCCGAGCGACAACTGGCTTAGATATAAGAACCCGAGCTCAGTCTGGGCCAAAGGGCAGCACTCACACTCGAATCCGCCGACGCGTGGGCATGATGGCTCGGGTTATCCGTTCCATTCAGGTGGTGAAGATGGCCATATCGAAGAGTATTCTCGTACCGAGGAGCATTCTCATACCGAGGAGGTAGATGTCGTGGAGCGCCTTCCACCATCGGCCCTGAAGTTCTCGAAACCCAAGCGGCCGCATCATGCTCCAGCACCAACCCAGGTGACACTGCCTCCTCTAATTCCTGGAGAGAAGCCGTTTGTCATCAATATAAATGCAGGGAATGGCAATGGCAACGCAAATGGAGGTGACAGCAGAAGTGACAGCACCGGCGGCCACAATGAAGGCCTTGGTTATGGCGGCTCCAGTAACAGCGACAATTCCGGAGGCAACAGTGAGAGCGACAGCGCTGGCGGACTTGGAGGGAGCAGCAACAGCTATAGTGATGGTGCTCGCGCCTTCAGTGAAGGAGCAGAGAGCAACAGCAACGGCGGAGCTGGCTTCGGCGGCAACAGCAACAGTGACAGCCGCGGAGGAAATGGCAACGGCAATGCAGGTGACAGTTCAAGTGACAGCAACAGCAACAGCGACAGCAAGGGAGCTAGCTCTTGGAGTGAGGGCGGAGAAAGCACCAGCAGAGGAGGCGACAGCAAAGGAGCCAGCGCGTTGAGTGAAGGAGCAGAAAGTACCAGCAACGGCGGCCAAAGCTTCAGCAAAGGAGGCGACAGCAAGGGAGCTAGCGCGCTGAGTGAAGGCGCAGAGAGCAACAGCAACGGCGGTGAAAGCACCAGCAATGGCGGCCAAAGCATCAGCAAGGGAGGCTTCAGCAAAGCATTTAGTGAAGGCGGAAAGAGTGATAGCACCAGTCGAGGAGGGAACAGCGAAGGAGCCTCGGCGTTGAGCCACGGGGGTGAGAGCATCAGCAATGGCGGAAACAGCAAGGGAGGAAACAGCAGGGGAGGAGACAGTAGGGGAGCGTCAGCGTTGAGTCACGGAGGTGAGAGCAACGGTGGAAATAGCCGGGGAGGCAACGCTCAGGGAGGCGACAGCTCCGGCGCCTCATCTAACAGTGATGGCGGCGAGTCTACCAGCAACGGAGGTGAAAGCACCAGCAATGGGGGTGAAAGCAATGGAGGTCAGAGCAATGGCGGTGATAGCAACGGAGGTGAAAGCACCAGCAATGGCGGCGAGACCAACAGCACTGGAGGCGAGACTACCAGTACTGGAGGCCAGACTACCAGCAATGGCGGCCAATCATCCAGTGACAGTACCAGCGATGGCGGTACCAGCAACAGCACCAGCGACGGTGGTACCAGCGACAGTACCAGCGATGGCGGTACCAGTGACAGCACTAGCGATGGTGGTGACAGTACAAGCGATGGTGGATCGACTGAGAGCAATAGCAATGGAGCCACGAGCACGAGCGAAGGAGGCGATAGTCGAGGTGGAAATGGTAACGGCAACTCGAGCAACGCAGACAAATTCGGACCTCTTTTCCCACCCCGACCTCCGCACCGACCTCCGCACCGACCACCGCACCATCCTCCTCATCCAACTGGAACGCCATTACCCTCCCCACCACCAGGGCCGCCTGGGCCACCTCGGCCACCACCTGGACCGCCAGGGCCACCAGGACCACCAAGACCGCCGCATGGGCCACCTGGGCCACCTGGACCGCCACCGCGTGGGCTACCATCTTGGCTACCATCAGGACCGCGACCTTCAGGTCCACCACCATCAGGGCCACCACCATCATAGCTTGCGCCCACTTCACTAATTATATATAATTAGTGGTGGTGCTCTTCCTCTGGATTTTTTTCTTTCCATCTCTCAGTATTGTAATTATGCTTCCTCTTAGATCTGAAGCACTCTAATTTCCTGTATATATAATATAAAATCGTTCAAAACAATATCATTCAATCTTTAAAATCTCTTTCAACTAAACAGCTAGACACATGAGTCTGTGACCAGGAGGAGGAGAGACCATCGATTAGTTGACACTCGGGTACGACCGGATACGTATTCCCGTACGGAGCTCACAATGGCCTCGATGTCTATTGTTATTTCCATGATGGAAGCTTTAATTCATTAGAGACCCCCTCTTGTACGCGGCTTCTTAGGGCGTGTGTGCAAGTTGCCATCTATACGCTAGGCCCAATGAAGCCGACAATAGATGCTGAGACGGATAGTTATTCCTTCTGCCGGTCAAGTGAATGTAGATGGAATGCAAGTAACTAGAGTCATTTGAGATAAAAGGAAAGACAAATTGCCAAGAAAAATGGAAGATCATTTCCACTATCAGGTGAGAGAGAGGTGGTATCTTTGGTCTCGGAATATGAGAAAACCATCCTACCGTGGGTTCGAAGGCGCTGGTGGATCAGAAGGTTAATAATCATTGTAGGGTCCAATTAAGATCGCTGCACTGTTATCTTCGGCATTATACAAATCCCCGGGCGAAAATATGAAATGCCGAAGGGGCCGAGACATAACCCCCAAACTCCACTTCGCCAGATATCTTCAAACTCCGATATTCCATTTCGTCTCGGTAACGAACTAAGACACCCTCCTTTTTCAATGGAAGACCCCACTCCCGCGAATGGACAGCATAGAGCAGATGAACCTAATACGCGAGCAAAGCCCAGCAAGGCGTGTGTGCCTTGTCGCGCACGCAAGGTGAAGTGCGACGCTGCCGTGGTTGGGCTTCCTTGTAGTAGCTGCACTAGTAGACAATGCCCCGAAAGCTGCGTCTTGTTGGCCCGCAAACGCCGTGAAAAGTCAGTTAACCCCGATTCGATTGTAGGCCTGATGCTTACTGCGTTCATCATCTCAGGAAAGCACGTCCCGTTCCAACTCCAAATGAGTCTGGAAGAGTAGGAGGCGATGATGTGCTTGTGGGTGAAGGGATTTCAATAGGCCCCCTCTATTCCTTCTTCCTTCCCTTGTCTTGACCACGAGTCACGCCCACGTTCTTAACACTCAATCTTATCAACACAATCTGACCAGTATCTGCCCAAAGGGCGTCGTAGGTACTCTCAACAATGGCCATTCGGCTCGTGCGGATAAATCTAATCAAGCCTTTCGCACGAGTGACTCCTCTCAGCGCCAGGAGAGCCCGGACTCCCTTGACTGCCAAAGCCCACGTCAGCCCCAATCTGATCTACTTTATCTCAATATCTTGCAAGACGCTGTAAAAGAAGGTGCGGCTAGTCAACAACACAGCACTGTCAATAATACTCCCTCTAGCTCGAGACCAGAGGATAGTCTCACTCCTCGGAACCGGCATTGGAATAAACTACCGCAGCTAGACGACGTCGATAACGAGTACCTTGCCAAAAAGGGAGTGTTTGATCTGCCCCCCCAACATCATCTGTGAGACCAAGTCCATCCCGTTTTCTGACTTCATACCCACTTATTGACTGATAATCAGAGACATACTTCTCAAGACTTACTTCGAGTATGTCTACCCTTTTGCTCCTGTTATTGAGAGGGTTGATTTCATTCGATGCTATCGATCGGGGAACTGCTCCTTGTTTTTGCTACACGCCATGCTAGCGACAGCTACTCTCTACGCACCGGCAGATGTTATATCTGGATGTGGGTTTGAGAACCGTTCGGCTGCACAGTCATTCTTCTTCTCAAAGGCCAACATGCTCCATGACTTTCATTGTGAAAACGATCCTCTCGCAATGCTGCAAGGGTCCATGATCTTGGGCTTCATTATTCTCGATCATCCAACCGACAGGGACTTTCAGTACTGGTTCCACAACTCTATTCGCCTTGCGGCTAAGCTAGATATACGCAACACGTGGGTCCCCTAAGCCTTCTCTTATTTCTATGAGCGATCAACTGAGAGAGGCAACAGATGTACTCGAGAAGACGGACCCCACACATTTCTCAAGCTTTACAGAAGGATATGGTGGGTTCTATACGTATGTTACAGCCCGCCGACCTCAATATTTTAGTTAATACTTATGTACCCCTCCTGGCAGGGCCGAGACGTTTTTCATTCCTTTGTCAACACGCAAAACTTCCGGCTCCTTGAAAACGTGTCTCGTATAGAGCCCATCACTGAAGATGACTGGGAAGCTGAGGACATGTCAGAAGCACGTGACTTGCTATCGACGATATCGCCTACGCAGAAGGCTTCCCTCATTGCGAATTGCGAATTGGCTCAAATATGTACGTTGCCGAAAATCTGCGGCAAGGCAGGACAGTCTATGACTAACTAACGCTCGGCATCAGTTGGGCAATGTTTGTCAACCGTCATGAATGAACCACAGCAAGACCCACGTCAGTTGATGCGCCCACTTGATGCATGGCGCATGTCCCTTATCGAGAAGATGCGCATTGGCGGTGACCCATTTCACGAGGGTGATATATATTACCTGGAAGTACTCACAACAAGCTACAGGTTCGAGTCTATTTTATGCCGCCTTCTTGGGCGACGTCGTCGACGCCATTCCCGAAATGTTAACTGGGCCGAGTGGGCAGACCACAGGCTTCGGTCAGCTGTTTTCGAGCTTGACATCATTTCCAAGAGAGTGTTGACAAACAATACCATTCAAAAATTCCCGGTGACTTTGTATGTACTATTTGTTACTCGTTGATGCTTTCCCCCCTCGTGATCCAACTAATAGTAACGGTCGTTTCTTGTAGTGTGACTGCAATGCCGGCATTACTTGCGCTACATATTGAATCTGCTCTTAATCCTTCAGAAACAGACCTCGTCCGTTCCATGGCTCAAATATCCATAAATCAAACAATGCTACTTCTTCGTCAAGGGCAGGAAATTCCCGCCTTAAAAAGAGCACTCCCGGTTTTCGAGGCGATTCTTTCGAAGAAAAACCTCTGCTTGGTTCCAAGTAATACCGAACAAGTGTCTTTGCAGTCACCATTAGAACAGACAACTCTCAATGAAACGTACGCATCAACATACCCACAATCTGGCATGGCATCGCCGCAGCTAGGACAAGGGGAGATCCCTTCGTTCTATGGAGATTTTCTTGGGTTCGACTTCTTGGATGGATGGCAAATGGAGCAGCTAGATTTTACAGGTAGATACTGAGTGAACTTAGACGGCAGGGATTCATGTATTGGTAGTCAGGTAAACAATAAGCGAGGAGGACGGTTTGTAAGATAGAGGTCATTTACCGCATTGATGTTATTTTCCACCATGTCACACACGTTTGGTCGTCAGCTCCCAGCTAAAATTTTCTTGTGTTACTATCCTTCTATCAATGATTCTATACCTCTATCTATACTATACAATGTCAATCAAATCAAATCAAATCACAATCAGCTTCAATTACGCCGGTTTATCAACAGGCGCTGCTCTGTGATCGAGTTCTCTAGGCCTCCTCAGCTTCAACCACCGCCTCGTCCTCTGTAGTAATAGCGTGCCCTGTACGCATCTTTTGAAGGATTTGAGCTGCTTCAGAGGCGTATTCGCACTTCATTCGTATCGAGCGGCCGTACTTGTAGAATAAAAAGGGGAAGGGAACACAGGCAAGGGCCAAGAAGGCTGGAATAGAACTTGCCCACTGATTTCCGAGCTTCTCATACATTTGTCGCGTAAACAAAGGAAAGGCGGCACCGAATAATGACCGGAGCACCGAATTGGCCGCCATTACAGAAGCAGCGAAAACAACATCTATTCATTAATTAGCGGAATAGAATCACGTCAGCGATTAAGGGGAAACTCACAGGAATCAATCAGGTAGTTTAAAAGCGAGAGGAAAACCATTACGAGTCCAAATGCAAAGAGTGTAGCGCCAATAATCGGTACAATCCAATGGACGGATGGATACGTAGTCCAAGCAAATAAAAAGAGCCCAACAGGAAGAAAAACAGAGCCAACCATGGTAGGAGGGAGTCTGGCTTCCGGTTCAACCAAGTCACCCTTGGCAGCTACCAGCCGCGCATAACGCTTGTTCTCGAAACCAGCGCTCAGCGCGGCGAGTAACACGCCAACGGCGATTCCAGTAAAAGGAAGCCCGCCGATGCCTGGGCTCCAGCCTCGGCCTGCTTGGAAGACAATGGGAAAGGCTGCAAAGCACATGTACAAAGTCCCGTAAATGATGGAGATGTACAGCGAAGTCAGTAAGACAATGGGCTCCTTGAATAAGAGGACCCATGGCCGAGTGAGTGAAATTTTGAGTTGCTGAGAAAGCGACTTTAGCGGTTGATTAGTATCAAGAGTCGACATGTGCGCTTTGCCCGTCATCTCGGTGAGCATCCGGGCTCGCCGACGGAGAATAAAGGGGGCGTACGTCTCTGGAACAAGTATCGAAGCTGTAATCCAAAGAACGCCGGTGAATATAGCGATCAGACCATGAATCCAGCGCCAACCCTCTGTCTCTCCAAGGAAACCGCCCACAATGGGTCCTATCAAATCAGTTAGTTTGTTATAATCAGTACGTGCTATTCGACAACAATCTCACCAAGAGCCGGTCCCAGGAATGGAGCCATGGCAAAAAGACCCATCGCAAGCCCACGCTCAGACTTGGTGAACATGTCCGCGATGACCCCTCCAGCATTGGTGAGAGATGATGAACCAAAGGCGCTAGCAAAAAAGCGAAGGACAAGCAGCGTAGTGATCGTTTGTGCACAAGCAGCTCCAACGCTGAAGGCTGTCAAGGCCGTGAAGGTGATTATGAAAATTCTCTGTCTGCCGTACAGCTCAGAGAGGGGAGCCCACAACAGTGGCCCAACGGCAAAGCCCAAGACGAATAGTGAAACACCAAGAGTGGCCACTTCTTCAGATACTTCAAAAGCACGGATGATCTCCCTTATGCCACCAGAGTATGCCGAGCTCGCAAAAGTCACGGCTAAGGTTGCCACAGCCTCAAGAGCTGTAATTGTCCATTTCTTAAAGGTCGAGAAGTTTACGGCATCTTCAAGGTCGTTCGGCAGAAACTCGACAAGAAACGGGGCTTCGTCTGTTCCGTTGCCTGCGTAGTTGTAGTTGCAAACTGTTTTGTCTAGACGGGCATGAATACGAGCATCAAGCCATCGGAAAGGCTTGAAACCGGCCACTCGTTGCGTTTCGATGCCATCGTCGGCAATAGTCGTTGAAGAGGACGAGGGACGAGGAGGGATGGCCATAGTTTCGTTGAATTGCAAGATTGGTTGATTTTGAAATAAGAAGGTGAGGAACCTGCAGTTGTTATGTCGGCCATTTTTATAATCGAGGGGGTTTGATCTCTACGGCCGGCGACGGGTGCAAGTCGAACCCCCATCATCATTCTAGGGTGTCGGGATTTCGGAGTTTCAGCTTCGGCTGTTCTTTATATGGCCGCGGAGTTTTCTTCTGGATATTCGCCTCAATTGAAATTAGGGACATCAATGCCGATTTAGGCAGCCAATAAGGGTAGGTAATGGTGGATTATAGCATTAATAATCTGTACATGATCTCTACGTAAGTAAAATAATAAAATCAAAGCAAATGCTACTATTAAAGGTATTTAGAAATGCAATATTACAATTAGAGCATATATCTTGTAAATATTAAATATAAGCTGTCGCTTCATGAGTGCAAATCTCTTGCAACTGTGAAGAGTTGGTTACGCAAGATGAATTTGATCACATCTACCGCGTCATTGTTCTTGGACGCGCGTCGCTCACAGGGGTTTGCAAGCTATACCTGCAGACAAACCGGTCCAACCGAATTGCCATGATGTCAAGCATCAATCTCAAGGTTGACAGGCCGAACGGGGTCGACGTTCGGTCGCCTGCGCGAAGAATTCCTCTGTTAGCAGGGCACTAACAGTGCCTACCGAGAAAAGTTTTTCACCGAGGACAGCTGCACTCCTTGTGTGCGTATTGCAGGCCTTCTATGGCAATTACTCAACAGTCGGTAAAGGAACACGACCCTAACGTGCTTCTGAAACCAGGAGTCGATTATTCCATTGAATTTAGATCGGCTGCGCACTTGGATTCGAGCGATAAAAAATTTGGGATTGATAGCAGTGGTGGATGGGCGGATATTTTGGCCTACCACTTTACCATGCTGCATATTATAGCCTGGCTCATGCATATCCAGGCCTAGCCTAGAAATCTTGGCTTGGGTTGTTGGTACAATCCTGCAGTGAGCCATATAATACCCCTTCGGCTCCTTTTGCCCCTGTCTTTTGGTGCGGTTACTATTATTACCATCAAATTGTGCCTCAGCGATTGTTATTACCTTCTCGCTTGCTCTGTTGAAACAGTCTTCGCTGCAATGCTTGCCGCGCTTGAGGACGGAACGGCGCAATTTCCGGCCTTGGAGCCCTAGGAATTAAATCTCATCTCTAATGACGAACATCCAATAGGAGGTAGACATCAATTTCCCCACCATGTATGCACAAGATACCGGAGAATCGCTTAGAATTAGATGCGGCGCTTAGTGGACTGTCTCACTAGAACTTGTTGTGCAGCCCGGTGAGCATGGTTAGGTCTATTGCACGGCCGGTTTGAAACCCCGATACCGAAGCCGAACTTGACTACATCCTATCGTGCGAGCGCGCAACGAATTTTGAGACATTGTGAGGCCTAATATAGCACTTGTGGTGTCTCAACATCACAGAACCGTCTGAGGAGGGCCATGCCACTGCCGAGTGCTCCTCCAACGGCTCCTCTCGCAAGCGCCACCTTTGTCAGGTCCTGCTAAGTTCGGCACACACACTGGCTATTCAAGCGAAGGATAATCCATTAGGCGCCTCACGACCTTCTCTCTTGTGTGTCAGGCACGAGAGATCAGAATTATAGGTGTATATACGTAGGTCAAGAGTAAAGGTGCAAAAACTTTGGGGCTAGAAGACTTCGCAGAGTCCTCATACCTCAGATTATGCCACCTGACTCAATAGAGATGTGGTTTTTGGGGTTGACATTTCTTGATAGGCTCTCTCTACATGCTTATAGCCGCCCCAGCTCTAATACGCCATAACTTCCCATTTCACGATACTTACGACGGTTCCAGCCTCAGATGTGCGAGACGTCTAGCCACCGTGGCAGCATTTAGTGACTTGACCTAGCGGTGACCATAGGTATAATCGATGGCGGATTATAAGTAACAACCGATAGTACCTGGAGAGACCATTCTGGGCGCCTTCCATATATTTCCCGCACTGCATCCAGAACTAACCAGTTCCAGATTGTGGAAAGCATTACACGCTAATCAAGACGTAAGTTTCCCAACTTTATGCAGCACCAGGGCTAATGATACCGGTCTAACTTCAGGGTCTAACGAACATCCCACAATGGATATGTCTACCCTTCCCGAGGTCTATATTCCCAACGAAGTCCCCTTTTCCACAGTCTCACCGTACCGGTTGGCCTCAACATCCCCGCTTAAGCCCGATGACGATCTTGTTTATGCGCAGGTGAAGAATTCTGCTCCGACAATTGATATAAATTCACGTCAAGAGAAGCGAGTATTTGGATTGCGCTTTGTTATCTTTGTCCTCTTAGGCATGATAACATGGCTAAGTGTTTCCGTTGTATGTCTTACGGCTGGGCTTGGTATCGCTAACCACAAATACACGACGACGAACTCCAAACTCGGTGCAGATGAATTCGCCGACAGTCTTTACAATGTCACTAATGGGTGCTCTGAAGCGTCGGGTGACACTAAAACAAAACCACGTCTTTACACTAGTCAATGTGAGCCTCATTATTCGCTTGATCATGGTGCTGACACCAATGCGACGGTCGCTAACAAACTTACTTCATATTTAGTTTTTGCCAAGTCAAACTACAATGTATATTGCAAGTGTGATGTGGTAGGGCCAGCATTGAACGTACATTTCGCACGCACCTTCAATAACTGCATGGAGGCATGTGCTCTATGGAATTTCATAGAAGGAAACAGCTCGTGTGGATCCGTGGTCTTCGTTCCAGCCTGGTCTGGCATAGAACAAGCTGTACAAAGGGCAGCAGTGGAGCGTTCTCGGTATTCGGGTGACTGTTGGCTGAGACCTCTTGCAGACCCGGTCACGGATTTGGAGGATTCTTTTTATAGGATTGACACGGTAGCCCACGGTGCTATTATGCAAGTGTGAAACATATGGGCATCATTGAATTGAAGGGCGTCGTTACCTGGAATTTGAGCTGCTTTTGCCTTGATGATCTGTTAGAGAGGAATCGATGATGAAGACGAGAAGGAAATCCATACTGTCAATTATGGAAGATTTAGCCAAAACCGGGTGCCTAATCGTTATTCAGATGACGGCGAAGGTGATGCTCCTGTTTGTATTTGAAGCGTTCAAGTTGTGTGCCTATGTCGCGGGCGAGCCGTCAGGTGTTGATACCATTCGCTTCTAACATTAGAATTTTTTAATAAACCCAATAAAAGCGATTATTGCTTAAATGGATGCAAGGTTATCTTTTAGTACTTTTAAATCCAGGTTTGAGATTCAATTGAGGAAATTGTGATGCAGCAAAGCTGGAAGGTGTTTATTACTCATGTGACAGTCGTGGGTTTTGCTGCAGTTCTACAGAGAGAAGAAACCCACTAACTGGTCACAAAATTTTCTACTTACAATACCATCACGATTCACATTGGGACCGTGTTTTCTCACGCAATTGAGAAACCACCACCAATAAAACTTTATAAATTAATCCAGTATCCTACAATGAACTGAGGAGAACATCTAAAAGGTGCTAGAATCGTTCGCAAGCGGTGCCGACCCATCAGAGTGTCAATAAATGGCATCTTGTTCATGAGGGTTCTCCGGATAATGCTGCTCAATTCTTTTTGTTCACACCCGCAATAACATTCTCAGACACCTCGGAAAGAAGTTGGAGTAGTTTGTGCTGCAATGGGAACAGTTCGCCGGTACAATCGTCACTATGGTTGGCTATAACACCAAGTTTCAAGCTGGCAGTAATATCTTCCTATAGGAACTCCAGATTTAAGCATCCAATATCAATGTTTAATTTACCCGTATGATGTCCTCACTTTGGAGCTGCCTAGCTAATATTTTGAGTGATTGAAACGCATTTTATCGAATCCTCAAAGGTTGAGTTAGTAGCTGATGGCGAGAAGTCTCCTCAACGAAAGTCTGCTTCTAAATCCACTTGAAGGCTTTTTCCGTCCAAAACTGATTCATGCTAATGCCCATAGCGGCTTGGCCTGACATGAGAGGAGAAAAGCCCGTAGCTGTAGGGGTCGTGAAATTATGACCCTCTCCAGAAATTTGATTGCCACTAAGATCTAGCGGTTGGGGAAACATGAGCGACATGGCAGTGCTACTGCTCGTACTAAGGTCAAAACTTGGAGAAAGGTTAGCAGACTGTTCCCCGGGGCCATTACTTTGTGAAAAATGGCCACTTGAACTCATCTGCGTGACATTTATCCTGGCGTCCAACACAAGGCGCGGTGGCAGCTCCGGTGGGCAGTTCTGTTGCCGCCGTAGTGTTTCGCGCGCCCCCCAGGCCTGCAGTGTGATTTGCGAAAATTTGAGGGCAAACATAAGTCGAGTGCGATGATGCTTCGGGCCATCGATAAGAGCCTCATAGTTAGCACACATTGTACTCCAAGCCTTGTCCGCATGTTTCTGGCCAGGCCGCCTTGCTAGTCCGCTCAGAATGTGGAAGTAGGCGAGAACTGGGGAGTACCAAGCTTCGACGAGCCACAGGTATCCCCTGGTGAGACGCGAGGTTCTGAGTTGCGTGTCACATTCCAACATGCGCAGTGCGTAGCTGTAAGCAATGCTGCGCTGGGCATCTGTCGGCCGCTCTGATGTTGGTTTTGCATGTGTCAAATAGTGTTCCATTAGGCGGCTTCTAGCGAGGAAACTGCGGGTAGTCCAGATAGTCATGTAGTGGAGCGGGATTTCCGGATTACAATGTGCGAGGTGTTTGTCCTCCATCATCGTCTCCAATATCTTGAGTTCGTCACCCTGGCGATTGGGCTTACCAATGGTATCTGGAGAGGGATTGCCGCCAATGATGGCGAGATGAGATACGCTGTAGCGAACAAAGTCAGCCAGCTCGCTTCGAACCACGGCAAAGAGAGCTTCTGTTGCACATGTGTCTAGCTTGGTCGGCGCCCTTGTCATCTCTGCCTGAATTTCAAAGTCGTTGATATTCAGAGGAGGGCGGCAATCCCAGGTGGGAGACAATGTTGTAGACTTCTCCTGACCGACTATCTCGCAGATGCGATGATCGAACAAGACCATCGACCACCACAGTCTTCGGCGAATCTCCGCTTCAAGAGGCGTGCAGTCCGGGATGTTGTAACTGGACTCGCAGTGCATGCCCATGCGCTGGGCAATGCGCATGGCGACGGCGATCATGCATGCTAGAGATCGTGGATCTACTTGCGGACTAACCGAGATCTAAGCGTGCTTTCGTCAGCGGATAATGAAATACGGCGAAGCATGGCGAGGCGTACCATATAAAGATAGAATGCTGTCAAACAGTCACGATCATTACATCGCCAGGGGGCACACTTTAGCAACGCCTGTTTACATGTTACTTGATACCCTGCCAAAAGATAGCCTCTTGATAAGTGGAACGAGACACGGCAATCTTCATCGGTTAGACTTAGGACGGCAACACAGTATATGCTGAACATCAACGCTTCCAGTGGAGGACTGATGTTTTCCAGATCGCCCGCCGCGTCAATGATGCGTGGCTGTAAGGTAGGTGGATGAGTGACTTTGAGCAGCGGGTCGACATTGTCCAGGTAAATCTGCCATAGCTTGAAGATTTGTACCTGGTCCGGGTGCGAGGCTGAGAGGTTGATGCTTGGGTTGGGTGCACCGAATAGAAGATGGTCATTGGCCAGGATGGCTTCTTTGACATGTTGGTCCGCATTTTCGTAAGTGCTGCTGTTCCCGTCGCTGTCGTCGTTGTCATCATCGTCTAGTGCCTTGATCTCGTGGTTAGTCAAGGCTGGCATCGCTAAGATTGAGAGGAAGGCTTACCAATCGTTTGATCGTTTGCCAGACGTCTCTACTAGCTATTTAGCTGCGTACCGCACATATACAGTCATGCACGTACATGTCTTCTTTGCCATGTTTCCTCCTAGCAGAATGCTCATCGTCGTTGCCTTCAGGAGTAATAGCCGAAGCGGAGCCATGCAAAGGCTCAAAGGAAATGTTGTTCTGCTGAAGAATATCCTCATAGTGATGAAGGCGGTCCAGTAGCTCACGCTCCGCGAATCGGCGTCGGCGTGGGTTGGCAGTCGGTTGCACACATGGCGCACCAGTCCGTACACAGTTTGTGCAGGGAAATGAGCGGTCGCATTTGACGCGGCGCTGCCTACACAGCACGCACGCGAGAACCCTCGTTGGCTTGGTCTTCTCGGGCTCTGCGGAAGACATACTGCGATATCAAACGGAATTTCAAAAGTGTGTCGCAGTAAGGAGAGATATTCGTGGCGAGAGATTGAATGAGTGAGCGAGTCTCGCACTTTCAAAGAGCGTCCAGTAGGCTCGCGATCTTCTAATGTGCGAGAGCACCAGGCCCACCCTTGCGGGCTTTCAGAAAGCGTCAGCAGCAGGCGGCCGGACAATTCCAAGACTCCGGACCCCAGCTCAAAAGGGCCTGGTCAATTTATCTGGAGGCACATTGCGCATAGAAGTGCCCTGCCATGTGCGCCTGGGTACAGATACATGGTTCTTCCTTTCTCATGCAATCCCATGTCAATCATCGTCAGGCGCATCGAACAGCCTGTTTAATCAATAGGCAGCGGTGGAGCTATGCAGCCAAGTCGCGCCTTTGTAGCACCGGCAAGTCCAAAATAGCGAAAAGATGCTTCTTCGCTCGAACCAAGCATTGGCATCGCACGGCAAATGATGCGTAGATTTAGATCATATATAATACAATTATTGTTTCCCTTTTACTTCGACCTCTTATTCTGGCTCAACCTCATCGATTTTAAGCTAATACCCAAGTGTATTGAACCTAGCTAAGATGGAGCCCGATTGTGAACACCAAAAAAATCCCCATAACATCAAATCTTCACCACCTACTCCTCCCACAGTCGCCGATGATGATGCTAAAGAAGACAGAGCTCTCAGCGAGACGAAGCCGGCCTGGGCCGTTCTTCTTGTGACGACGGGGATATTGATGAGTTTGTTCTTAGTCGCTTTGGACAGAACGATCGTCTCGACGGTACGGATTGGCTGAAATCAACAAAAACCATGTAGTGTTAACTAATGTCGGCTAGGCAGTACCTGAGATTACCAACGAATTCAACTCCCTCGATGACTACGGCTGGTACGGGAGCGCGTACCTGCTGTCGTGTTGCGCGCTACAGCTCTTTTTCGGGAAATTGTTTACCTTCTTCTCTGTCCGCTTCACGCTTTTCCTGAGCGTTCTGACCTTTGAGATTGCCTCGGTCATCTGTGGAGCAGCTCCCAATTCGACAACTTTTGTGGTTGGAAGGGCAATTGCCGGGATTGGTGCCGCTGGGATATTTTCCGGCGCTGTGAGTTGAGATGTTCTTTTAAATTTCCGAGTCCTGGCTGACGATTGCTCTTAGATGACATCCATGATTCATGTGGTACCTTTGCACCATAAACCCAAGCTCTTCGCCGCTGTAAGCAATTCGTCACCCATTCTCAGCCCCATTATAGAATGATGTTTTCCCCTTTGGGATACCTCTTCACCAGACCACTGCTGACATCGAGAAGATGGGCTCTATGCAGGTAATAGCCCAGATTGGAGGACCTTTAATTGGCGGCGCTTTCACGACACATGTGACATGGAGATGGTGCTTCTACATCAATTTACCTATCGGTGGTCTGGCTATGGCCGCTATTGCTTTGTTCCTCGACATCCCTCAGCAGCGAGAATTGGTAGACAAGCCTTTGAAGTGGAAGATACGTCAACTAGACATTCCTGGTACGATCCTTGTGGCAGCTGGTGCTATATGTATACTCCTGGCACTTCAGTGGGGTGGACAGACATACGCTGCAAGTTCCACACTCCATCTGACCTTCTTAATAGTTTGACTAACAGCCATTTAGTGGAAGAGTGGTCGAATAATTGCGCTACTTACGGTTGGAAGCATATGTCTTATTGGCTTTGTTGCAGTTCAACTCTTGTTCCCTCAAACAGCAACCCTTCCCCCGCGTCTTTTTAAGAGTCGGACCGTTGTTGCTGCTTTCTTCTTGTTTATTTTCTTCAGCTGTTCCAACTTTGTTTTCGGTGAGTGCATCTACGACCTTCATTGATCCAGGACTCATAAAAAGTACAGTCTACTTTATCCCGAATTGGTTTCAAGCCATAACTCACGTCTCAGCTGCTGAATCGGGTGTCCGCACTATACCTCTAATGGCAGCATCGGTCGTTGGATTAATAGCCGGTGGAATCGCCACGACTAAGATCGGATACTATACACCATGTGCGATCTTAGGAGCATGCCTTGCGTCCGTGGGAGCTGGACTTATTTCTACATGGAAGGTCGACTCGTCCCAAGCCACATGGGTTGGGTACCAAGTCATCAATGGAATTGGTCTTGGTTTCGTATACCAAGCCCCTAACCTTGCCATTCAAACAGTCTTGTCTAAAAAAGACGCCCCGACAGGGTTTGCCATGGCCTTGTTTGGCGGTCTCTTGCTCTCGTCGGTCTTCATTTCCGTCGGGGAGAATGTATTGGCCAACCAGCTTGTGAGCAGGCTTTCTGAACTATCGGGCTCACCTATCGACGCGAGTACCATCTACAGGAGTGGTGCGACGACGTTGTTGGATCAACTCCCCGAGAACCAACGAGAGGCAGGTCTCGTTGCTTACAATGAGTCGCTGCAAGTGGTCTTTCAGATCGGGTTGGCCTTGTCGTGTGTATGTGTTCCTGGTGCATGTGCGCTGGAGTGGAAAAGCGTCGCGGCGCCTTGGGCGAAGAAGGGTCAGGCGGATGAGACCACCACTAAGGAGGATTTGAACACGACCGTTGTGTAATATTTTGACATCCCAACCATCTGATAAGATTATCTCGCATCGACCACTTTAACCTTAGACTCGAACGTCTGTAATAGAGCACTAATTCACAACACGGTTTTTATCGAGAGGGTGAAATTTGAATATATATCTATATACTGAGGCTTTTTTTTGCTTTATTACATTGCCAATCTACCCATAAATGTTTATTTTATTTTACTTTACTCCGCAGACGCGACGTGACACCTGATAGCTAGCACCCTGAGAGACAATGTCAGTTCCCAACAGTGAAACTGGAATCTGGATATATGTTAGCAGCCAAGTGCTGGTCGTTAAACGATGGCTTTTTTTTTTTTTTTGAGATCAAACTTCTTATGAATAATTAATCTGAGAGTAATCAATATACTTATAGATTAAGCAAGGGTAGTTATGCATGGAAGAAAGTAACATCAAGATTTTCATTGATAAATTCCAAATCCTGTGGAAGCTATTCTCTCTTAGTCAGTCGAAGCCACAGTACCGAAATCATCGATACAAATTACATACCATTGAACTGAGTAGTTCGGTTACGCCGTCGGGAATCATATAGCTTGGATCCACTGATAAGTCAAGCCTACGTAGTCTTCCATCATCGCTACAGCCAATCAATACTGAGTTGGATGTCGCCTTTCAATGGGAATACTTACACTGATTCCAGTAATGCGTTATCTCGCCGAGCAGCAGCCTGTCGCGTCTGCAAGATTGTGCAGATTCGTATCACTCGATCTGCCGCTTCTTTGTCGGATTTTGTGGATGACTCTGGCCACAGCTTGGACTTGACTAGACCAACTGTCATACTGAGGATGTAATATTCATTTAATCCGTTGAATGTCAGGGAAATTCTCTTTTCCAAAATTTGTAATACCTTCTCAACAGTGGCCACGAGAAATGTTGAAATTTCGGGAAATATTGTCATGGTAGTTGAGTGATCCGAAGCTTTCAAGTTATGAGTTGTCATCATTTCTTTCATGCACAGCGCAATATTAAAAGCAGAGAAGGTTGAGTATGTTTTTTCTTACCCTGTGATCCAAAGTTCATGTAAATTTCATGGCAGATATTCAGTGCAGAGAGTACCAATCCTGTCCTGCAGGCTTGTTCCGGTAACGTTTCATCATATATAAGCTTTTGATGATAGTCGAGAACCTTCATGGATGCCTCCAGCCTTGCACGCCGGCAGATGGCAGATTTGAATGAGGGCGGAACTTGAATCGCGAATTGGAGATGTAATAAAAGTGTATACTGATGTAGGACAATGCCCAGCATGCTCTTCACATACGTCGCAGTCTGATGCTGTCGTGGATCAGCTTGGGGATTGTTCCATTCTGGAATATCCTGGAGTGCCTGTCCCAGCTCTCCCTCAAGTTGCAAGAGCCGGTCAAAATCATCTTGCTCGCAACAGCCATTGACGAACGCACATATCTTTAGCCTGACAGGTAAGGAACGGTACAGAAGGACCTGAAAAGAGGTGTTGGTCAATGTCGTGAGCGGCATACCTTTTGGAGGGTCTTGGATCGACTCCTGGAGCTTTTCGTCGTCGATATTAAGTGGCGATATTATGTTGAAATCTTCCATTCGGACGCTTGTGGACATTCCTCGTTCCACCGATGCCTGGATATCGAGTTCAACGATCGTCGCCCACAGCCGCCGACGCATCTCCCGATAGTACGGCGATATTCTCGCTGCCGAAGCCGCTTCACGGTGATATCCTGCTGCCGTAGCCCACCGGACTAGTGTCCCGGTGTACGTCCAAAAGGATCCCTCTTTAATGTAATTTGCGCGCTTCGCAATCAGCAAAAGGCAATGACTCGCTAAGGTGTCCCAGGAACGAGGTGGCTGATTGGCTGGACAATTGAGCCATGCTTCCGCAGCCTCAACCCAGGCAAGAGCATGGTCATGAACGGTTTTTTGGCTCATAATGTCGATGCATATCTCTGGGTGAAAGCTCGCAGCGGTCGCTGCCACCAAGAGCATTTGCACCAAAAAGGAAGCCGGAGTGCAGAGTGGATTAGCCCAATGGCGGTTGTACCCAGCAATGAAAGCCGGTATATTCAATACTCGATGCGTCATCTCAAACCTGTCGATATACGTCTGAACCAGGGTGTCCGTGATTGGCTTCATGGGAATCAGCTGTCTCAGTGTGTCTTCAAGTGCAGCATCATACACCAACGGGCGACGCCGATATTGATCATTGGGTGGAGCATAGATCTCGTCTCGAAGGTTGTTGATGGCCGGGTTTTTGGTCTTGATTTGAATGATGTAGGACCGAAGCTCGGTAAACTATTACTGGTGAGGGGAATGCTACATATCTGTTTGATGACATACGACATACCTGTTGGTAAAAGTTCAAGGGATAGCTATACCCGTAGAACTTGGTGATGGTCCCCTGCCCTTCCAAGTGTGTCATTTTCCCTTCCCAGTCGGAAGAGGCCGGATGTGTATCACGGGTCTCTGTCGACGAGACGGGGGTAGGTAAGGATGTTGTGACGGCATGAGCGCCTCCCGAATGGCTATCGCTAACCATCCCGTCTACCGACGAAGATGGCGCTGGGTCTCCGCGATAGGTGCACTCGTCGGCATTTCCGGTCTTCGAGCAACGGCTGCAGGACGGAAGCTCTCTTCCACATTTGAGCTTACGCTGATAGCACTGAATACAGGCCAGTGGGGGACGTCTTCTCTTGACCCCTGGCTTGACCACCCGTTGTGAGCTGGCTGATACTCGGTTCATTGTAATTGGTTTGAGATAACTGCTGGCATTCTTGGGGAGGGGAAACGAGAAATCGCCGAGCAGGAGATTTTATGCTTCTTGTGGTAACGTCGGATGTCGGGCTCGGCAATTTCGGGGCTCGGCAATCTCCGGGCTCGGCAATCTGGACCGATTGAGGGTTTCCAATGAGAAAGGCACGTTCTAACTTGTCCCAGCTTATTTTGGAGGAATTGTCATTGGTGCCCATTCGATGCGGAGACCCCAGGATTTCTGGGGATTGGGTATGAGGGGCCAGTCTGGCGATTCATGTCTGGGGTAAAATATATATAAAATATCGACCCAGCCAGACCAGGACTCAGTCATCTAAGTCCCCTATCTTGCAAATCAATCGAACACCCCAACAGAACCCCCGTGAAGCTATTGAAAAATGGAACTTCCTGAAACTCACCCTCTGACGGCTTCCGTCATCTCCTCGTTCGGACCCAACAGCTCGCCCAGAGCTCGGGAAATTTTGACAGGGTTGATCCGATATCTCCATGCATTCTGTCGGGAAGTGAACCTCACTACAGAGGAGCTTTACATTGCCATAGAGGCCCTGAACCGGTCCGGCCAGATGAGCAACCCTGAACGCAACGAGACCTTGTTGATCTCAGACTGTTTGGGCGTGGAGGCGTATGTCTTAGACATCTTACATTCTTGAACTCGTTTGCACAATCTGACTGCTTATACAGGTTGGTCGATGCACAGACACAAAACATGCTGGAGAATGACAATGGCACCAACTCCTGCATTCTCGGTCCATTTTATGTGGCTGATCCTCCACGATATGAGAACGGGGATACTATTATCCAGAAGTACCTAGGAGGCGAAGTGACTTTTTTCCATGGTCGAATTTTGGATGCCGACACCAATTTGCCCGTCGCAGGTACGTCTGATTGATGGATTAATACTACAGTTAGCTGAATAAAATTCCAGGGGCTTCTCTGAATGTGTGGGAGTGTGCGGTCAACGGGTTATATGATCAGCAGGACCCGGATCAGCCGTCGGGCAACATGCGCGGCATGTTCACGTCCGATGCGGACGGTAAATACGCATTTTACTGCGTCAAGCCGGTTCCTTATCCTGTTCCTTATGATGGACCCGCTGGTGATATTCTCAAACTTATGGACCGCCACCCTTACCGAGCCGGCCACATTCACTTTATGGTGACTGGCGATTCTTATCACCGCTTGATCACACAAGTGTTTCCTGAAGATGACACCTACCTCGACTCCGATTCGGTGTATGCGGTCAAGTCGGATTTGCTTCTTAAGTTCAAGCCTTACACTTCTGACTCACCTAAAGGCAGGGGGGGCAATGGAGCAGATGTGAAATGGGAAGTTAATTGGGATTTCAAGATCAAGCAGCAAAAGGCATGATGGGAAAGAGTTATCGAATTCCCCTGGACAAATCCCGCAACTTTTGCAGTTAGTCAGTAACATTGTTTGATATATCAGCAAAGAGATCTCAATCGTTGAAAAAGAACCAATCACGTCTGTGGTGCCATGTCGACGTACGGATCTACACCTTGCGTGACAATCCCTTGCTTTTTTTTTGTGTATTTCGTGATGGAAATAATATGCTACTATTGGCACACGCATGTTAACTTAATTTTATTGAGTACATCATGAAATATGAGGCAAACGCTTGCATCACCTGAATAGGAGCCACCAAGTCTAAAGGCAAGAGCACGACGGCAATTCTACTGCTGGACACCGTCCCCGTGCTAAACAACCAACCCGCAACCTAAGAACACCACTAGAAGTTTGCGACGATGAATAGAATCGCCATTACTAGATTAAATAGGCTGAAGGATTTCATATTAATCTACACAATCGATCTCCAGTGGAACAATCACGAAACCATGATCAAGAAACGCGAAGCCGTCAATATCGAAATTTATGTATTTCAAGTTATTTAGAAGCAAGACTATACATGAAGATGATTTTAACCAGGATTAGTTGCTATACAATGTGTCTCGGTCCATCTTGTCCAGCAACTTCCCGTCCGCGAACCAAACATCCATTGCCTTGGCCATCCCTTCAACATAAGCTCGAGGAGCGTCATCCGACATAGCCTTGACGAGCAGATCCTGTGACATTTCGTTCGTGATATCAGCCCGCCCAGAGGCCACCACCTTTTCCTCATAGCGACGCACGGCCAAATCCAAGTCTTCGGGATGAGCCTTTATTTCGTGGAAAAGATCAAGTGCGTCCAACATGGCCAAGTTCGCACCCTCTCCAGCGAACCATGACATGACATGCAGAGAATCACCGATCAGTGTCAACCCTTGACGGTGCTCGTAACGAAGTCCTAAGGGCATACGATACTGGGCACGGGGAGTCATACTCGTGTCAACATTGCGGATGACATCCTGGAGACGAGGGTCCCAGGTTGAAAAAAATGTATCGATCAGATAGTCGGTCATTTTCTTCTGGTCACTCCAATTGAAAGAGGGATCCTTTGAGTGCCAATTCTCTTCGACTCTCAGGCAAGGGTAGACTCGCACGCTACCATCTCCATTGCGTTGGATAAAGATGCCACTGCCCTCGGATAAGAGGAAGAAGGTACCTCGGCCGATGAACTCTCCAAGCTCTGGGAATCTTTTATCCACATCAGAGATACGGCAGTCAATAACCGTGAGACCAGTATACTCAGGCGTCCAGTTTGTCAGGAGTGGCCGTACCTTGGACCAAGTTCCATCCGCACCCACGAGGAGATCGGTTATCACCGGTTCGGGCTGGTTGTCGAAAATTAACTTCACCCGGCCGTCTTCTTGCGGAACCACGCTGGAAATGCGATGGTCCCATTTGATGTTTGCTGGGTCGAGAGATTCGATAAGTATCTTGCGAAGCATCGAACGATCTATTTCCGGACGCCCATCTGCGTCAGCCGCTGCTTGATGAAATAGCCAAGTGACAGCTTTCTTGTCACCGAAACGGTAGTCCTGGTCATGATATCGGGCGTACTTCTGAAACTGATCCCGAAGACCAGCTTCGAACAAAGCCGCTTGACCAGACTCGGGATGAAGATCCAGAGATCCTCCCTGGAAGCGAGAGCTAGTAGATTTCTCTCGCTCATAGATGGTGAAGGGAATCGAGTGATGCTGCAACAGAGCCGCAAGGGACAGCCCAGATGGCCCTGCTCCGACGATGGCAATGTGTCTAGGCATTATGCGAATAGTATGATCTTCTTGGAAAAGGAAATCTATGAAGTCTGTCCTTGTGTCTAACCAATCTGTACAAGATGAGTGCACATCCTCAGACCCTTATATAGACTAAATCTGAGCCTCATATTCCACAGGAAAGACCCACAAATGCTGGCTCCAATATCACGTCTGTCAAGGTCTTCGTCTAGAAGTATCGTCAATGCATGGAAGATCAATTTGCTCGGCTCTCTCCTTAGGACGACACCTCTAGCGTGTGGGGTTCTTCCCTCCCAGCGCTTCCGAAGATTGTGGAGAAAACCTGGGGTAATACCCGGCATCCGATGATCTCGGCCTTTTCGGCGTCACCTTTTTTGGTATCTCGGCCTTTTTATCCCGGCAATTTCAGTTCACTAACAGCCCTGAGGCTGGGGACGAGAACATGGTTCTTAAAGACGTAATGGTTTAAGAAGCCCCAGGACCAACACGAAATGTGAGCTATTTACTCACCAACTCCATCAATATGCAGAAGCTAAAGCCACATGTTGTTATTGCCCCGGCATCCTTTGCCCCATCGTCGCTATACGCGCATCTTGTGCAGCGTCTCTTGGAATATGGGCTGAGTACAACTGTCGTTGATCTTCCGTCTGTTGGATATCGTGATCCGTTGCCAGCTGCATCAATGGAGGAGGATGCCGAGCATATCAGGTCGGTCACGACGAAACTGGCAGACGACGGCCATGAGATCATCTTAGTGATGCACTCTTACGGCGGGATATGCGGTACCGAAAGCACTGCCGGAGTTTCAAAGGCCGAGAGACAGAGCGCTGGGAAACTAGGAGGCATCATTCACCTTGTCTACA
The DNA here is from genome assembly GCA_930272665.1 of Mariannaea elegans. Taxonomy (NCBI): domain Eukaryota; kingdom Fungi; phylum Ascomycota; class Sordariomycetes; order Hypocreales; family Nectriaceae; genus Mariannaea; species Mariannaea elegans. Next base: position 2,644 of record CAKNEU010000167.1, on the reverse strand, counting down.
TCAGTTCTCCGGTACCTGAAATCGGTGGATCTGTCAAGACAATGATGGGCGACAACATGCCCGAATTCATGAAACTCAAGGTAAGAGAAGGCTCGATACAGATGAGAAATAATATTCAACGCTTTACACAGGGAGACTACCTGACTTCTGAGCCTGACGGCTGCGCAAGTGTCAATTTCTCGGATCTGCCGAAAGCAGAATCGATGCAATATGCAAACCAAATGATAGCGCATTCAGCGGTGAGCTTTGCTGGGCCACTTCAAAATGCAGGATACTTGAATATCCCGGTCGCGTACATAGTATGCAAACACGATATTTCTGTACCACCTACTTTCCAGAGATCTGTCATTGACATGATTTCTGCGAAGAGCGGTCGAGAAGTAACCACGTTCCTTTGCAATTCTGGGCACTTCCCCAATGTCAGTGCGCCGGCGGAGGTGGCCTCTTTTGTAAATACTGTTGCTACTTCGAGTTGTTAAGGGTAGCTATCAATGGAACTTTCCGCAAACAGATAATTTATTACGGAACATCGCAGTGCTATCTTCTTGACAGCAATTTACAATTTTGAAGTGAAACCTGAATTTGAGATGCTTCTAAATTTCTACAATCAGGCAGACCAAAAACCCAAGGCTGTGGTCGTTTGGGTAGTCACGAAACCCAAACCTTTCCATTTTTGATCTAATTATCTTTACGTGTGTCTACGAGGGTATTACTTCAGTGTCGATCTCTTGCGTTAAACTGATTTACAAGTGCCATAGGGCGTATTAGAGTGCTTGGTAGAGTGTTAATATGGATCGTCCGACATACGTACATGCAGTTGTCTTCTTATATAAGTAACAAAGGCTAGTATAGCAGCAGCTACGGTGCACTACCAATTAGACTACCTAATAAGATATAACTGACCTTATCACTTGAAGAACCCAACTTACCAAGCACTAGACAAATTTGGACCAGTTGACCGTGTAGCCGGTTAGAATTAGAGATCGGTTGAGGGGTGAGCTAGTCGGAGAATGTCCCAATTGCCTCGCCCGAATATGCCGGATTATGCCGAGAAGAAAGTGCCGAGATGAACCATATGCCGCACTGGCTATGCGTGTATTCGGATATCTCGCCTCAGAGCTGCCAATGCGATATAAGTTGAACAATCTTGAAATCATGTCCATTAGTAACCGTAACGAAGATACCAGTAGGTAAAGTACATGATGGAGGGCATGAAGGACGCAGATCTCCTCTCACTGAGAAGTCTCTCGGGAAAAACTGCCATCATAACAGGAGGCGCAAATGGGATAGGAGCCGAGACTGTACGGTTGCTCAACTCACAAGGAGCGAATACCGTCATTGCCGACCTTGAACGCACCCGTACTGATGCTGAAAAATTGATTCATTCATTACAACACCCTACATCTGCGTTATTTGTGGGTGTTAACATCCTTGTTTGGGAAGAAATGAAGCTCCTTTTTGCTCAATGCATACAACACTTCGGCAAAGTCGATATCGTTGTGGCCAATGCGGGAATAATGGAGAGCCAGGCGCTCTTTGATATTGGTAACGTTGACGAACAGGGGGAATTGCGTGAGTCGACAGAAGGATTTCGCGTAATTGATGTCAACCTGAAAGGGACAATTAACAGTATGTATTTTTTCCAATCCATATGTACTTGGAATTGTGTCATTTTGTGACTAACTTCTGGCGTCTCTTTCTTCAAGCCTTGCGACTCGCATTATATTACATGCGACATAACCAGCCCACATCTGCCAATGGCCGGAGAGGATCCGTGGTGTTGGTGACATCAACATCAGGATACTTTGGATCAACTGGCGTGGGGGCGTACATTGCGTCTAAACATGGAATCACCGGTCTTCTTCGAGCGTCGCAACAAGTTAGTCGAGAATTAGGTATCGGCATCAACGGTGTCGCTCCGTTCTTCACGCCGACCCCTACGTTCAAAGCGTTGGCCGAGAAATGGCAACACTCGGGCCTCAAATCCAATACATTAGGAGATGTGGCATCGGCTATTGCCCTCGCATGTACGCAAGATGAGACTGGAAAATGCTACATGGTAATTCGAACATCTATACTCGGATTTTTATAATATGCTAATTCATACATAGATCGCGGGACAAAGGTCAGTAGAAGTGGAAGAAAGCAGAAAAGCGCTTCTTCCCCAGTGGCTTGGATACGAAACTACCGAGTTACTACAGTCCGCCAGTAAGCTTTTTGAAACTGACGGCTATCCATTGCCTGGAAAACACGAGTAATATAACCATGTTATACTATATCTATGTAGCTCTAAGAATATAACTGTGTTTAAATTTTCATCAGAATGTTTGTAATTTTAATTTTTTTGGGGTGTATTAGAGATATACCCTTGCTCGCGTATTCCGTTATGAGGTCTCTCCATGCGGCCCGTGGGATATAGAATTTGAGTTGAAGATGACTGTTACCTCTGGGCCTTTATATCCAATGATCCCCCTCACAAAACCGTCAGCTAATTAAAAGGTTGGGGGCCAGCTACTTGTTCGGGTGGTGACTGTAATCCCCCAATATATAATTCTCCTTATTTATCTATAACGTATATGATAAGCGAGCGTCGCAGACAAGCGAGCGTCGCAAAAATCCCTCAACCTCTCCTCTTTCAATTCAA
>CAKNEU010000166.1:0-60464 GCA_930272665.1 Mariannaea elegans | reverse complement strand
CTTACTATTATATACTTAATAAATTTAACTTTAAAATTATAGATTATTCTAGTATAATTTGAATCTTTAAGAAATTTTTAAAAAATTATAATTTAAGGTGTAAAATCTAAGTGGCCCACTTGCTTGTCTAGCCCACTCGGTTGTGAACTACGTTACTATATAGTATTATATCTTAAACTTGTATTTAATATATTTATATATTAATAATTCAATTTATAAATATAAATTTTATATCTTCTTATTTAATATTTTAAGTTAAAAACTACTATACCTTATACCTTATAGTTTAAGATAATAATAAGCCTTTAGTAGCCTTTTTAGCTATTCTTTAGTTTATATTAATATTATATACTACCTTTAGTAGATCTAGCCCCTATAATTACACAAGCTAATATACTATTAAGTACTACGCTACTTTAATAATGGCTAAATATATTAATATATATTTAACTACAAGCTATAATACAATGTGCTAAAAGCCTTAGTCTACCCCGCCCTACAGGCAATTATTTCATTTGCAAACTGTAATTTCCTTAGTCTATTAACACTGTCTTTATAATATAAAGGACATGCAGCTACACTTCCCTAATGCCGCTGAGCTTGACAAATGCAGTATAGCATCCGGTTACTTAGTTTGATCTCGAAGCTATATCTGTCCGCTCGATAACTATAGGATCCGGAGGGAAAGGCGGCGGTCTAGAAGGTGCCAAACTAATCCCAACAAGCTACATAAACATTCCAAGTCGAACAACTTCAGGCAGGTAGTATATAGCTTGTGAGCTTGATCTTAGATGTGCGAGAAAGTGTAGAGAATCTTATAAAGCGTTGTAAGACTGGAGTAGTTAATTAAATCTACTTAGCAGAAGCTCTCGACATTTCTACTACATTACTGTACACATACCTGTCGAATTTGAAAAGAAGCTTACATTAGCATTCAGGGTCTAAAACATTCTCTCATAAAGCAGGGAATGATTACTTACTGAGACCGATGATTCCAGATGTTACGCCCGCAGCAACTCCATTCACCGTACCATTCCAAATATTACTTGTCTGCTCGTGGAAGCTCCGATACGCTTGACGGCTTTTAGCAATCTCTCTTCTCAAATCGACAATCATCTTCTCTAGTTTTTGAACCTTTCTTACAACCTGCTCCTGATCCTTTGGTAGTTGTTGCGTCTGTATCTCTTGCCGCCGCTCTTCTTGTGGTTTCTGTTGCTGGTTAGGCTCTCGGGATCTTCGGGCTGTATCTCTTTGTATTTTGTGTTCGTATATTTCACGAAGAGAATTCTTCAGGTTGGTTAACTCCTGTTCCTGGGCAAGAAACAGGTTACGCAGCTGTCTATCGACATTGTCAATTTTTCCTTTCAAAACTCTCTCCTCCTCCTCGTGCAAATCTTGGATCGTCTTGCTTAGCGCTTGTATATCGTCCTCGACTTTCTTAAGTTTCTTGTCGACCTCAGATTTTTGTTCGTGCAGCCGGGAGGCATGCGTACCATTGATCTTGGTCGGTTGGTTTTTTAGCTTCGTGTTGAGCCCCTTGAGTTCATGCGTGTAAAGCTGGCGGGCTTTAGAAAGTTGCTCAGCGACCGCAATCCCTGCCGCTGTCTCACCTAACGTTTTTCTCTCGTTGATAAGTTCACGTTGTAACTGGAGTTCACTTAGAGGGCAAACATCCAGCCGGGTGATAAGATGGTTCACAATATCCTGTGCCGAGGCCATCCCACTGAAAGAGTTCTTGCAGCCTATTTGGTTGTACCGAAACTTAGTCGCCCCCTTCGCAATTAGCGCGCCGAAATACCTTTCGGTGATCAATAGCTCTTCTTCTCGCTTCCCAAGGCTATTCGCTTCGACGGAATTGGGCGCCTCAGGCCACATGGTCGTCACAATGGCGAGATTATTATAGGATGTGCATCCATATATCGCCTTGATCATTTGAATGTTTCGTATGCTCGACCCTGTCATGCGGTTGTCTGAGATGGGGTGCAACACAACGATGCCATGTATGCGGACACTATTTGCATATGAGGCGCCGAGGTAGGTGGCCAGGATCTCTAGAGTTTCGATGTTGGGGCGATTGGTATCATTGAAACCCGGAGTGTCAACAAGATAAACTCGACGGCCATTCTGAGTAAAGTAGAAGACGTCTACAGAGTTTGTGCCTAGGCAATTGTCAGCAAGGTGGCGTCGCCAAGGACCTGTGCCCAACATGACCGGGAGAGCTCGAAGAGGTCCTTACATGAGCTAAGTCCGTGGCCAACAACGGCAGCTTTTCCTGTACATCGACTAATGAAAGTACTCTTGCCGGAGCCTGTTTTTCCCATCACAAGAATAAAAATATCGCTCGGTTCGGGCTTGGTGACACCCATGAAAACTGAGAATCGTTGGGCTTGATCGGCCAATGTTTCAGCTACAAGTTCCGTGTCATTCATGATGGATGAACAGATGCACAGATTTACGATACACGGCAGAAGGTGCAGGCAAGAGGTGCTGCCCTCTCTGGATCTCTATTCGCTCGCGAGGATTTCCGAGAGGTACCTCAACGATACGGCGCAAAACCTCGATACTTGGCAGGAATGAGGAACACAGGGTCGAGACGACTTGGTAAGTTTCAAAAGGACAATAGTTTCATGCTATCGATCCGTAAAATGATGTTGGAAGCTGTTCCAATCCGCAGCTCATCTCATTGAGTGGCCCGGCATTATGGAATGCGGCCTAGTTCGCCTTATCACGCACCGCCCCCAGATGAGCCTCAGCCTACAGAAGCCTTAACAAGGCATTCAAGGCAGTTGCAAGGCCATTGCGGAGAAGAGGTTTCTTGTCCACGTCTCATTGGTTAACAAGCGAGGCCTGGGAGAGAGGGTGGTCAGATGGAGGCCCATGGCCAATATCGTCACTCAACCGTTACGATTGCAACACTAGGATGTGTCAAGTTCTTAACCATATTCGACATTCCATACCGGTATTGCTATCGTCTTTCACAGCTTTAACTCAACTTCTACTTCGCTGGTCTGATCATCGAAACGGCACCCAGACATGGACTTCCCTCCGAATTCCCCTCTCCCCCTCCCCCTCCCCCACACAGCTAGGTTAATTGGCATTGGCGGAAAGGTGACATTGTAACTGCATGGCTGTGGATTCATGCATAATCGACTCACTGCGCCTTGCAAGTGGCGGCTGAGCTTATGACGTGGCACCCAAGGCTCTCTAGTTTGCATTTTTCATTCGGGTCAATCATGTTCACGTGCAATGGGGTATTAGACGGAGACAGAGGACTGAAATCGGCTTAAGAAGCCGATAATCTACAAGTTCCAAACAGAAATAGGGTCCTCTTCTTGACCGATATCGCGAATCCTGAGATTGCCATCTTCCGAATTGATGGAGTCGTCGCCAGTCTCTCCCCCTCCCAGCTTAGCTGTGCAGGTCTCTTCTCGGGTGGGATCAATACGTCCGAGATTGCCAGCTCCCGAACCGACGGTGCCGCTTTCAACATGTTCCGTTTATGACTCAGATGAACCTTGTTACGATTCCAAAGGGCCCGCCTCAAGCTTTTCGCGTTACGACTCAGAAGAGCCAGCTTCAGGTTCACCAGTGCTGAAGCCAAAAGGCTTTCACAACGGCCAGGACGCAAGGTAAGCCGTGCTCAGATACCCCGCGCCGCCATTATATTGGTTTCTAATCCAAGGAACAGGGAGAATAAGGTCTTCATCGCTGTAATGGGTATTACAGGGTCCGGCAAGAGCTCCTTCATCACGACGTGTTCCGACCAGCCAGTGAGGATTGGCCATACTTTGGAAGCATGTAAGTTTCCAGAATCAAGAAAACGAAACAGGAAACATGTCGACTGGCGTGGATTCTAACAACACAACTAGGCACATCCACCGTTGGTGTCTATCCATGCAACTTCTTAGCTGACCGCACCATATATCTCATCGATACGCCTGGGTTTGATGACACAGATAAAAGTGACACAGACGTACTCAGTGAAATAGCAGCATGGCTCGCTGAGTCATACAAAGACAAAACCCTCCTTCACGGCATCATCTACCTTCATCGCATTAACGACGTCCGCATGCAAGGTTCAGCTAAGAGCAATTTGGCCCTATTTAAAAAGCTATGCGGAGAGGACGCCCTCAAGAGAGTGATTCTTGCGACAACCATGTGGGATAGGGCTGAGTGGAAAGAAGCCACCCGGCGAGAGCAAGAGCTGATGGACACGGAAGAATTTTGGGGCTGGATGGTGAAGAAAGGAGCCCGTGTTTACCGACACCGCCCCGAAAAAGGCAAAGAAGCGAATTCAGCCAAACGAATCATCATGCAGCTGGTCCAACACTCGATACCTGTCGCCGTAAGCCTGCAGAAACAGTTAGTTGATGACAAACTCACCCTAGATCGGACATCAGCTGGTGAAGAACTGCAAAGTGAGCTGCTCAAGGAGAGAGCAAGGTGGGCCAAGAAGCTTCAAGAAGTCGAGGAGAATATGAAGACCGCCATGGAGCAAAAAGACGCCGAAACTGAAAAGGTTATGCGCGAGGAACGTGACAGATACACAAGCATGATCAAAAAGGCGGAAGAAAAAACAGCCGCCCTTAGCCTGACTGTTGAGAACCTCATCACCCAACGCTACGAGCGCGTCGAGCGCGTCGCCTGGATGGAGGAGGAACTGAAGAAGCAGCAAACTTATCAAGAAAAGCTAAAACGTGAGAAGATTCAGTTGCAGAGAGAAAAAGAGCAGGAAAAGCATGCCAGGCATCGAAATCAGTGCAAGCGAGCGGCAGGCGGTCGGATCTCCAATGCGAAGTTGACGCATGGCGAAACGTTCCCACCAGTTTCAGTATCGATTTTTGGGTCTAATTATAGCTTGACAAGCCCCATATGTTCGAGAAAGTAAGTGCACCAAGTTCACCCAGGCGTTGAAAAAGAGCTAATGATTTGAAGGAACATGTCAGCCCCGAAACAAAGGGTACCCCAAGGAATCAAAATGAATGCCATGGTTTTTGGAGAACAAGAGTCGTGGGTTGCACGTTACTCGGACGGGACCTGGGGTAAGGCATGGACCTGACCTGCAAGATTATCGAGAAAGAAGTTAATGATTAATATAGGACGCAGTAAATACTTTGAGAGGTATTATCCTCACCTAGATGGAAAGTTCAAACTCGACGGAGACGGCAAGCTTGCAATATGCGCTCTCGGGGCCGATGAGCAGTATTATGCGCGTTGGCTAGACGATACCTGGAGCTGCTACGCACACGACGACACTGTCACGGTAATCGAGGCCGTGGTCAAGACCTGCAGCAAGAAACATGGTGATAATATCCAATCTGTGGCCCTCGGATACAGAAACACTTACCTCATCTCCTATTGGTCCAGGGGCAAATGGAGGTACAAGTCTAAGCTAAAGACTTACTACCCCCAGCTTCGTAAGGTTCTTGATGAGCACAAACCTCTGAACGTACTTGTAAGATTTTGCAGTCCAATCCCATAGTACAGAATCTCACTTTCCAGCAGACTATTACACTCAACCCGCTGAATAAACACGACTTCGTCTTAGCTTATTCAGACCGTGATGGGCGCTACGGGATCTCGTGGTATTGCCTTAACCCGGATGTCGATCAAGAAATACGAGCATGGGCTGAAAAAACACTTGGCAAGGAAAGGTCAAATTAGGACGGCACTGTAAGGCAGGGAAATAAATGCTTGGGTAAAAATCCAAGGGGCCTTTTATTAGGGACGCGTCTGCTCCCAGGTGTGCCTATGATAATGCTAGAGGTGCCTAAGGCTGCTGGACTAACTAGAAGAAGTAAGAGGTTGCAGTTTCGCATCCTAGAAACCGATAAGTGTATTGCGCAACCAGCAAAGGGGTTTCAGCTTTGGAAGATTGTTGAATCAGGGTGCTATAGGGAGGGAGGTGATTGGGTAAACTGATTCGGGGATCGTCGGCCTTTGCTGCAAGTATGTACTGATTGTGATAGCCACCGTCAAGGGAAGTTCCGTAGGCCTAATGTCACTTGTGCGTGGTGTGTAAATACAGTCGACTCATCTAACCGTTAGTGGCGCTGCTGGAACAATGGCTTAGATCCTACGTAATGCTGTCCAGTCTTACGAAGTATTCATCAAGTAGCATTTTTGCCGCCACGTGCACCAGTTGACTTCATGGCAAGGCAGCATTCGAACGCAAACTTCTTCTCCCTACCCACCCCGACGAATATCGGACCCTCCAACGGCAATTGATTGCAAGGGTCCAATTGCCGGTCGGACGATGGCTCAAGTTCTGGACCCTTTCAGCCACTGCCTTCAGCCAATCATCAGTAGCCCTTGTTTAGTACCATGATGTGTCTCGGGGTCCTGACCCAACCTGTAAATTTCAGCTTCTTCGCGGGCGCGCAGCCCCCACATTCCTCATTACGGAGGGTTAGTTAAGTCAGATATCGTAATACTGCAAATTCATGCCCAGAAAAAGCACCCAATCTACAAAGCGTGTAATATTTATCACACCGTAGCAGTTAATGCCCATCGGTCCGTAGGTCGAGCAGCATCACGCGGCGGAGCGTGCAGGGAGACACAAACAGGCCCTCGAAATAATGAACCAATCCACAGTGGTTTTATCCAAGGGTCTAGAATTGGTCTTTTCAGATGTTGATCAACGTCGAGACACATATTGTTGCGCGGTGAGTCTCGGCTAGTACAGATTATAACGAGATGGTACGGGATTTTAATCCTGCCTCTAGGTTTTAGGTTCGGGTATCCAGCATGGGACCCCTGTAGGATCATGAATTAATCTACGGCCCACATGATTCCCGTAAAGCTTGACTTTGAGGCAGAATCATCGACCATGGGGCGTGGACCCTGACTTGCGTTGATATGGTGAGCTACATGGTGTGATAGAATCATGTGGCTTTGACTGTCACCAGTTGCCGTTAATCCTCAAGAGTAACTAACGGCCGGGCTGTCCATTATGAAATCAGTGAATAAAACCTTCCGTATTGAAAAAATCCTGTACAGCGGATATGAAACGTACCACTGCCTCGGTGCGCGCCGTCTTCCGTACTTGTCCCATCTCGTGTCGAATGTGCACAGAGGAGAAGCAGGGCAGAAAACCTTGTGCTTAGTGTCCCTCCATAGTTGCATCACTATTACTTACCACCAACACTGTAAAACTCAGAACATCACGATGCAGATAGAGCATCACACCACTAGCAACCGTTTCTCGTATCAACCTCACTGCCTACCGGAACTATCAAGTCATTAAAGATACCGCAATATGTATCTCTAACAGCTTACCTCTTCGAGAGAGAGGTTACCTTTGCGCGCTTGGCACAACACTTAGTTCAGCGACCGCGAGATGCCCACTCGTCGCACCCATCGTCACTACTCGACAACACACACTCCCAAGCACTTACCCACATCTCCCCGTTCTTGGTGCACAAACGCCATGAACTCCTGTATCAAAGTCGCCGCCATGCTTTTCACCAACTGAGGCAATTCACTCGGAAGTACCACGGTGGTTGCAACGAAATCACAAGGGTCGAATGGCAAATCTGCTAAGAATGAAGCCCGGCTGCCAAGAAAACCTCCGCCTTATAGGCCATCCGAGACGCGGTACGCTCCAGATCGCTTTGGCTGATCCGAGTGTATCCCGGGCTATCACTCGCACATCTAATCATGCGTTCCTCACAGATTCGGAAGATGAAACAGAGGATGGGCCGGAATCCAAACCGAAGATAATCTGCAAACTATCTGGGGAGTTGGTCCCGCCCATTCTTCGCCCACCATCTCATCAGCATGTAGCTTGCTGGAATCGTCAAAATGTCACGAGTTGTAGGGGGTGACAATCAGCCCACTGAAAATGCAAAATAACGTCCTGGACTTGTGCTAGTCCCGGAGGCCGACCGGAGATGGCTTTGCCTCCAAGATCAACGCCGTATCATGGATCGTCTCGTCATGTGTACCAAAATCAGACCATCAGGCTTTTCTGCAGGTCATCGAGCTTTGCAAGACTAAGCTTTACGCAAGCGATTTAGCCCTTGGTAAATAAAACGCGAAAATGTTGTGACAGAACACGCATCCAGAACAACCAACCCAAGATGCCACTCCATTAAATGCCCGGTGACCCACGCTATATCGATATGAACTTGATTTCCGCTTATTCGTACTTTCTCCCTCCGAGTTCCATTCAGCACCCCTATTCCACGACTCACAATGGCTTTCGCCACAGCTACCGCCTTCCTTGAGGCACCTGTGCCGCAAAGGTGGCCGGACTTGCAGTTTCATCCTCAATTACTACCGCAAAAGCCACTAAACCAGAAATTTCTCGACGCTGTAAGTACCTGTATTTCTGACTTAATCATCTTTTATTGGGTTTCAAGGGTGGGGTCTCAAATGCCACGGCATAGCATTTCTCCAGTCGCTAATATCCTGGATTGATAGATTTCTCCATTTTATATCAATCGAGCGCTGATTGCGTGGGATCTTTCGCACGAGTTATTCGATTTTATGCCATTTCCAAACGTCGAGCTTGATTCCAGCAGTTTCCACCCCATCGTTGACGAACCCATCCAGCGTGCGTGGCCATACGAAAATGATACGATACCTCATTCCACCCAACTCCCGGTTGTTCCTTTACCGCCGACTACCATTGATGCGAAAACTACGAACTCCATCCCGGAGATTACTATCGAACCTCACGATTTGAAGGCGAAGTCTGATTACGTTCGGCCCAGTTACCAACAGCAGACCAAGAAAAACAACTCGCCAAAGAAAACAAGGGGGACTCGGGAGCAAAACCGAATATCTGCGTCAAAGTGTCGCCAGAGGAAGAGGAAGCAAATGCAATATTTAGAGGAAACCCTGGAAAAGCTTGGGTCTCGGCAATCAAGTTTACTAACTGAGTTCAACATGCTAAGGGAGGAGGCGGCCCAAGTGAAGAACCTTCTGATGGTCCACTCGGAGTGTAACAACCCTGAAATCGACGACTGGGTCAAGTCTGAAGCTGCAAAGTTTGTGAAAGGTATTTCACAAAAAAACAAAAGTTGAATAAATTGCTTTCATTATCGTGCAGAAGGGTCAAAGCATCAAATAATGTGTCATCTACGAACGTTGTCGCGAATAATTAAGGTTCAGGGGCGAACATCAACGTGACAGTGGCTTTGGACGAGCAGGTAGCCTATGATGGAAACAAGTTTAGTGCCGCGCAGGGGATAGATAGTGGAATCTTCAACGTGGTAATGAGAACCAGGTACCTCATCAATTAGTAATTCTCAGCCAATAAAGGGGAGAAGCATTATGGCAGAGATACAGAGTTTCTCAAAGCTAGTTCGACAGCATTTCCAACTAGGGAAAATGCATCAGTCTCGAGGGTTTCACCCTGGCTGAAGATGGCTTAGTTTATGTCTGTTTGGGCGGCGAGTCGACAGTCTGTGTGGGTGTGGTTCTTATCATTGTCCCTTGGCTCACAGCACTCCCTGGGAACACATGTGCTCGCACTCTGCATTCATCGCTAAATGTCATCGGCCTGCTAGCGCTTGCCGAAGGGCGAATTGGTGCAATGAGGCTCAGATAGGTTTGAGCGCTCTGCATCAATATGCAAGGATACCCCTGCTAGAACCCGGTCCAGAACGTTCGTTAGTTCCCGCTGGGCTGGTGGGAGTGAGGCAGTTCTTCAGTTTCCTGGCAGGAGCTGGTGGATTAGGAGGCAAAGGTGGCTTTAAGTTAGAGAACAGATACCGAAAATTTGGGGGATGACTGCACATTTCATGTCATCATGCCGCTCCCAACGGCGGGTACTATCTTAGCAAAAGCTTATTCGTCCATCAAAGCGAGTAACCGGGTGGTTGTGAGGAAGCACAGGAGATGGCGGCTAGCCATCTCTGGTCTCGACCATTCTGAATCAGCCGAATGAAGTCAATTGCCGTGGCATTTTCGTCAGCTGTAAAGGAATCACTAGTCAACTGTAGTGAGTAATATGAATACAAAGCAATAAAAATCGTACGAGTTATCCAGTCGACCTACAGTCGAGCCGTGAATTGTCTAGAATCCGTCAATGTCAATCCGGCAAATGCCGCTGTCAGCAACCGGGGCTACCCCCACAGAAGGTATTCCAAAGATGGAATACCGCCTCAAAAGCTATGCACCGACATGACAAACTGACGGCATTAAATTTATTATACAGGCTATATAAGTAGCCTTTGAGTTAAGACCATGCTCACCATTTCGCCAAGCTGACTACTATGTCAGTGACCCATTTCTTTCGAGTCCTGGTCTCCGGTACTTGCGCCCGCGTTTCTCCAATCTCATGCTCAATGCTGCCATGAGTGTCTGGCAACCAAGAGATTTTGACTATGAGGCCAAAAGGGTATGCTCCCTTCATCCTACGGCATCTTTTCTCATCTTATCACTGATCAATCGTCCCTGAGTTGACTTTTCTCCATCCTATAATTACTTTCCAACCTCACACCTCTCATATAGCATTTTAAGACCCTATGGACATGAAGGTGGAACTATCACGTCGAGGAACATAAAACGCATTGATTCCTGGGATCTATCTATTCCTTTAAGTACCGTATGCTAATATTCAGGGACAAGGCACAATTCCAGATCCTCGGATACCAGATAAATTCAGCACCAGGCCCCGGAGTGTACCCCCGCAATGATATCGAGTTCGAGCCCGTCGTCTGTACCAGCAATTTTCAGCCCCCGGACTACTTCACACATAATTCTTCTGAAGATTGGCACCGTCGGCTCTCTGCGTTCCCTCCATGTTCAACCCCTATTTCCACAGAACCGTGCACAAGTGTCCCTACTACCGACTCTTGCGGATTAAACATCATTGGACTGTCAGTTTCCAACTCCGAGTCCCCCATGATTTCATGTAAGCTGCTTCGAAACTAGTTGCGTTTATTTACGGTAGCTGACGTAATTGGTGAAGGGAACACGGCATTCGACTCTAACCTGTCAGATTTTAGCAGGGGTCGTCTACCTGAGGACTTGAACACGTCAAATTACAATAATGACAGCACGGTGTATGATTCGATCTCACTAGGGGGACAGACCATGAGTCCTTCGGAGATTAACAACAATGCGACATATTCGTTGCGAAGGATGAGTCCTCTCATAGCAGACAACATGATGGTGTCACAATCAACCGCAAATAATACTACGGTTACCTCACCAAAGCCACAGGCCAGTTCTAGGAAAAGCTCCAATACCCGCACACTTCGTACGTCATCACATAAGCCCAAAATCAGAAAGGGAAAGGTCAAACAAAGCACATCTTCAGTACCACTAAGGCAAGGAGATCTAGTGAATCCTGTGCTTGCATCTCAGAAACGAGATGCAAAAGATCATCAAAATAAAGTCGAAAAGCAATATCACCATCGCCTGAACCAACGTTTTCTTAACCTATTAAAGATCTTACCGAGAAGCTTGGACAATCCCCCCAAACAGCTCAGTACTACCGATAACAAATTCTACGAGTTGAGGAGCAGTGGGAATAATCACAGCATGCAATTCACCAAAGGCGAGGTTCTTGAGATGGCCAGGCGATATATCGAAACGTTGAAGCAGGAGAAAATTTTGCTAAAAGAGGAAAATGTTCGGCTATTAGAGAAAGTTAATGAAGCGAAACTCGATGAGATGAGAGATTAAGGGGCCCCAAAAGTGAAAAGGAGAGTTTGAAGTTGCTATGCAACCGGATCCCATGTAAAGATTTCGCCCCAAACCAAATAGTTACTATCCATATCCCACTGCTTGGAAACAGAAAGATTTGACGAAAGAAGAGTAGGCTGTGACTTGCGGAAACAGAGTGGTTAGATCGGCTGATTCGTGAGATAGGTTTCACATTGCCGGAAGAAGCTGCTAGGATTATAGAAGCCAACTTAACCAAAGACCGTTGACAATATGTAAGGGAGCGCTGCAAGTACCAAGGACTGTTTCTCTTCTCCATGCTACACATACTTACTTCTTTCCAACTACTTCATATAGGCATTACTATCACAGTTAGTTATGCTCTCATCCAAGGTATCGAGTAGATAATTCGCTAGATGGAGATGAATTTACCAGCCTCTGCCTCAGATTAATCTTTGTCTGCCTCCCGAGAAAAGTGGCAGTCGTGCAACTTATGTTCTCTGGTAAACAAACGATATTGGGAAGTATACTTCTTTAGACTCTTTAACTACATATTTATTTATATCGACGCCTTCATTTCGTTTTCTTGTGAATAATATAAATACGGGCTATTCTTTATATTAAGTATGTAGTTCCGTTACATTTTGGTGGATTCATTACTCTTGTACATGGCTGGCCACAGTGCGCTCCTATTCGTATGCAACACGAGCCCTCCTAGTTGTGAGAGGAAGGCTGAAACACGCAAGAGTTACAATAAATTGAATAAGTACGACAAAGAGTACCTTTTACTCCGAAAGAATTGCAGAATCAATGTCGCAGAGTGGAGATTTATACCTCACCGGTTTTCAACCTTGCTAGAGCTCCGAGAAACCGCTAATCATCGGCAAGTCGGCAATTAATTGTTGACTCCCCCGACTGCCCTGCTGGCCGCACCAAATAAGTGACCCGATCCTGCGCCTCACATACCGCTCATACAAATCACCCTGCAATGACAGCAACGGTACCACCACAATTGTTCCCCCCCCCTTCTAGTGAACAATATGCTGGTAATATGAATAGTCAACTCTTGCCTTCTCCCGGCACAATCGGTCCCTCTCCTCGAATGACCGCACGAATAATGGCCCCTTGCTTGCCTCGGAATGTGGCCTCTTCTCCTATCATTTGATACAGTTGTCCTCGAATATCAACGTATTGCAACCGTCTAAACCGTTCGCATCATGCGAACTCTCGTGGTGTATTATATAACTACGTTGGTGCCCTGTACAAACCCCACAACTCGATGCCGCTACCGGCTAACATTAGCCAGAAATGTAATCTCAGCGCGATGCTAAACGGGGACCGTGTTGCAACTCTCGAGCGTTTACGGGATCATTCCTGCTATGTGTGTTCCATGGCCCGCTTGCAAATCCCATATAATATTGTCATCAGCATTATCCTCGTCCTCGCCATCGGCTTCTCCATCTTTGCTACTCTACCCAAATGCCCAGTTCAAATACCAATTGGCAATTGCAATGGCGGTGTGCCGTATATTCTGATATTCAATCGACTACCCAATAACATTCGCTGTGCCGTTGTATCTGTGCGGCGCCCGCTCGACGCCCATTTCCCGCTTTTGCACCTTGTTTTCTTGTCTTCCCTTCTTCTTTTATCCGACGCACAATCTCGGCCCACAGAAACGAATGCAATTTGAGGCCTGCTTGAACATAGTCTACCCTGTACCAAATGTCAATACTAACCATAAATATTACACCAATAACAATACGCCAACTTCTCACGACAAATAATGATGAATGGCGTTATATTAGTCGGTGATTCGTAGTTCTTGTAATATATTACGATAACATCCATCATCATATTGTATGCCAAATGTTGCGTATCCCCTCTCAACCATGTTAATAACCGGATGTCCAATATTTCTATCAATCGCGGGGGTGTTAAGCGACAAAACGCATGATCAACCACAACAATCCCCTATACTATTCGACAATCCGGCTATGATTCTATTCTGCCTCAGACTTGTCCAGCTCTCTGTCAATTGCCATATTGATCCATTCTTTCTGTACTTTTTTTTTGGACGCCAAAATTCTCCACAAGATATAAAGTGATTATAAATTTTTAAATGAGAACTAGCACTTATACCTAATATATTCTTCGAACTCAAAGGACAGGGAATAGGGATTATGAACAAATTGGAAGAAAACTGAAATGTCCTTCCTTTTTTTTTTCAAAAAAAAAATAAAACATTATTAGCATGTCGACTATTATTTATCTGCATAATTGAGTCTAAATCACCTTACATCTTGAGCTTTTCTCGGTGTGGGCTAATACATCATTGAGATTCCATACTCCCGACCTTTCTCATCCCTACAAAGCAATCAATTATAACTTATTTATCGGGCCGCTGAGCGATTACCCTGCAAACCAGGTCTCCGAAAAAGATATGCACTTTCTACAAGCATCTCTGACGCGACAGGAGGCCTGGCAATGGATCGCGCGGTTCAAGTCCGTACGTCTGAGGACTCGACTGAGCAGGTGGGTCAGTTTGGCAAAAGGTCGGGATACCACTCTTGCTGGTTCATGGGGGAATGAATGGCGGTGTGCTACTCACGGCACGCGCGCGCTCAGAGAATGAAGAACCTGGTAACTTATCAAGGGCTCAACTTGCGACTCACGGCAATGGGGTAGACGGTTCGTCAAACTAGCCCAGGCGCCGGCTTTAGGGGATTGGTGCCGACTGTCCGCAAGCTTTGGCTCTCCCCCTCTATGAGCCCTCTTGTAAGACATTGGGGATTTTGTGGGTAGAGTTGTCTAATATTGGCTTGAGATGCGGCATAAGTTCGAGACTACATATTCACCGGTATGGGCCGTTATTGTAGTCTCACTCGCGACCGCTCCAAATGAGACAATTTCTCCAAGAATGGTGCCTACAGCACTTGTGCCCGCAACATTTTGATGGTGACAATGACAGGGGCTCTTACGATTATGTACGGACTACGGACGGAGAAACAAAAGGACAGACCATTGAGCGAGTTTGGTGCATATTCGCAGATCCGGTGCTCTCTGGCTCCGAGGGCGCTATAGTCAGGTAGAACCGGAAGATTCAGGATCAATCCCACTGGTGCCAACAGGCCAAGTGCTCAGCATCCCAGAAGACGCGGACTTTTAGCTTCGTGCCAGTATCCGTTGTTCCGCTAAAAAAAAATCCCCAGCCACTGCAATCTGTATGTAGCGTGTGACTCCGGGAGAAGACTGGGCTGATCTGCTGATGTGGACGCCAAAACCTCCAGGGTATTAGTGGGCCTGTCCGAGGCGGACAGATGAGGGTTATGATCTGACCTCTCATTTCCCCATTTCTTTCATTGTTGATGGTATCACAAGAACGAGCACATAACCAACTGTAAACAAACAAACTGAGCCGCGGGAGAACATCCTATAGGGGCCCTCATATTCATGGCCCGGACTTTCTATTCGCTACGAAGCCAACTTTTGGAGCTAGGGTCCTGTGATGTCTGGGCTTGGGCAAGCCCTCACCGGAGCTATGGCCGTGCGCGAGAGTGCATGCTGCAGGGGTTGCCTGTTCTCTGCAAAGCAACTGTCGCTGCACAGGCCCTCGAATGATCTGTCACGCACTGGCGTTGAAAGACCCAGAGGCTTGGCTTCGCTACTGAGTAGGGTATGTGTCAACGATCATCAGAGGTGTGCTTTCCCTAGCGTTCGTGGAAGAGCTCAATTGGTCACGCTCATGCGTGCAGCGTCTACGCAGCAGCAGCTCATAGGTTCGATGCAGAATTCCCAGTTGTGGCGGCCAGGCCGCTTGAGGGGAAACCGGCCCCCCGCTACGCGAGTGTGGCGTGCTTGAAAGCAAGCACGAGTGAGAATTAATCGGTCAAGACTACCAGCCTTCACCCATGATATAGACGAATATATAAGAGCTGGTATTTCCTACATCTTGAACATAAGAAGCATCTATCGCTCCAGCCTTCCAAAAAAAAAACACGAAGACTTGAAACAACCGCAAGGTTCTCTGCCCTTAACTACCACATTTTCTCACTCGGTGCTTCTGCTTTTAATATGGCGTGGTTCGATGATTCCTGGGATGTCACAGAAACCGGTAAGTTCCCTCCCTTTGCTCAAGCGTTTCACCAACTAAGAAAGCTTCGCAGATGTCGGTGCCGTTGAGAAGTACGGAGATGTGGCTAAACAGGCAATCGCACTTTTGACCAAGTTCAAAACCGAAGCTAAGGCTGTTCACGACCTCTTAAAAAATCTCTCGCAAGCGGCAGCAGATATTGAGACTTTGGAGAAGGCCAAGACCGACCTTGAAGCGCAACTTGCCGATGCCAACGAACTCATCAGCCAGCTGAAGGAAGCCAAGACAGCCGAAGAAGAGAAGCCTGTTGAGGAAGAGAAGCCTGCTGAAGAAGAGAAGCCCGCTGAGGAAGAGAAGCCCGCTGAGGAAGAGAAGCCTGTTGAGGAAGAGAAGCCCGCTGAGGAAGTGCAGCCTGTTGAGGAGGAGCAGCCTGTTGAAGAAGTAAAGCCTGTTGAGGAAGAGAAGCCCGTTGAGGAAGAACAAGTTGCTGAGGAAGAGAAGCCAGCTGAGGAAGTGCAGCCTGTTGAAGAGGAGAAGCCTGTCGAGGAAGAGAAGCCTGTTGAAGAAGTAAAGCCTGTCGAAGAAGAGAAGCCTGTTGAGGAAGAAAAGCCGGTTGAGGAAGAGAAGCCCGCCGAGGAAGAGAAGCCTGCTGAGGAAGTGCAGCCTGTTGAGGAGGAGAAGCCTGCTGAAGAAGTAAAGCCTGCCGAGGAAGAGAAGCCTGTTGAGGAAGTAAAGCCTGCTGAGGAAGAGAAGCCAGTTGAAGAGGAGAAGCCAGTTGAAGCAGAGAAGCCCGCTGAAGAGGAGAAGCCTGTTGAGGAAGAGAAGCCTGTTGAGGAAGAGAAGCCTGTCGAGGAAGAGAAGCCTGTTGAAGAGGAGAAGCCTGTCGAGGAAGAGAAGCCTGTTGAAGAGGAGAAGCCTGTCGAGGAAGAGAAGCCTATTGAAGAGGAGAAGCCTGCTGAGGAAGAGAAGCCTGTTGAGGAAGTAAAGCCTGTTGAGGAAGAGAAGCCTGTTGAAGAGGAGAAGCCTGCTGAAGAGGAGAAGCCTGCTGAAGAGGAGAAGCCTGCTGAAGAGGAGAAGCCTGCTGAAGAGGAGAAGCCTGTTGAAGAGGAGAAGCCTGCTGAAGAGGAGAAGCCTGTTGAAGAAGAGAAGCCAGCTGAGGAGGTGAAACCTGTTGAAGAAGAGAAGCCGGCTGAGGAAGAGAAGCCTGTCGAACCCAAGGAGGCTGAACCCGAGGTGGTTAAAACTAAGGAGGTCGAGCCTAAGGAGGCTGAAGAGAAGAAGCTAGCCGACCCCGAGACAGAAGTCACCCAGTTGAACGGACACAAAGAGGCCTAAGACAAGCCAAGCCAGTGGCAGCCTCAAAGGTGGAAGCCGATAAATAGAACGAACGTTAGTTTGCTGAGCAAACTATTACTAAAATTTTGCCCTTCATCAATTACAGACCACTCAACGACGTTGTTCACATCCCTGGTGTCCCTTGGGGACTGGCCAAGATCACACACCCAGTCGATCTCGGCGTCTGCTAGACGACGCCAAGAACCAAGTTTCAGATGTCGCAGACGAGTTCATGATTCACGATACGGAGGTCAGCCCGCACAAGGGTCTAACGATTGCCTGGAAGAAGGCAGAAGAGGGACCTGGGAGGTTCATGGCCCTGTATGAAGGCAAGTCTGGGTGCTTTGACTACTGCTTTTGGAGATTTCGTACGATTTGTTCAAGGGGGATCGGTGTTCAAAATGTTGTACTTGCTCTTCTAGCTTCCTAAACTTCGTCTAGTGAAGGTAATTATTTTACTGTTGTCTGTATCCTGGGAACATCTTGGTCCTGTCAGTTTGTAGTGATTAATAAGCACGTGTCGAAGTCGGAGTGTACAAGGAAGCCACGACATCAGCTTGTCCGTCCTGTATAGATACGGGCGCCATACAGTCTGGAACGTTACCTCTGGCCCAAACTGAGGCTCCGGCTGTCGGCGCGTCGCCTTGTTCAGCGAAAGTGCGCTGATTATCGCTCTAAGCGTCTCCTTGCTAACTATATGACTGTATTCGTCGTGGCCATCTCTGTCAGTCACGTCAAGGCCTGCACATCATGAATGTTATATTCGGGTATCCTATGTATTTACTAATGTAGTCTGGAGCACTTGTCTGTAATGGGTCTACAGTTATAGCCATCTCACGTCTTCAGAACGTGAAATGCTTGAAGTATGTGAATTTCGATAACCCGCCTGATATTATGAGTTGGTCGGGTGCTTGCCTCAGTTCGCTGTATTGACAATGTGTGGTTCGTATTGGTACAAGTAGTACCTGCGCATGTCCGCGACGATGCCAGGAAATGGCGTGCGTACAATACACTGCGCGTCGGACCCTTGAAGAACAATCAGTGCCACGACAAATAAACGCTCCAAAAAGCCGGTATATGTCTCCTTCAGAGTGAGACTCAAAATTCTAGCAGCTTATTACTCTATCTCTTCATTGTGATTTGCATTCTTGCCGCAGTTAGGATCCTTGAAATGTACTTCATAGTCAAAAGACGTCTGCATACGAGTATCAATCGCTTAAGCGACCGCCTAATTGCCTCTATCCGGCACTATTAAGCGCCGCTTGACTTGGCTGGTTTTGTACGACGAAGCTGTTCAGATTGGAACACAGTGTGGAAAGTCCATCCAGAATTTCCAAGAATAGAATCGAAAATATGGCCGCTTTTATTGGAAAAGGGGTCCGATAGTCGATGGAGAGATACTGCCCGAAAGGTTCCGTGGAAGGCCTGTGAGAAGGACACTGAGGTGGCCATGTTTCGTGCTGAAGTCGAAGGTTACACGATCTCGCTCAGCATCCTCCTCGCCACCGTTAGCATGTCCGGCCCCTCACTATTCATCATATGCAGCACATGACTAGCGACCGTAATTGAGCCGCCTTAAATCTCAGCGCAAATAGATGTAAAATCGGGTTTTCTGTGACCAGCAAGAAAACCGATGGTTATCTCAGGAAATGCAATAAAGGCCTTCAAAAAGTCCACAAATGCCGTCAGCCCATAAACGTCTTAACCATTTTCAACAGGGAGAGGCTACCAGCCTGTCCAAAAGTACGGACTGGCGAGTTCGGCCTCGACGGTCTCTACTCTGCTTGGAACTCGTGAGGAAGGCCAAGTGCTCCGAGATCGGTCCCGTCGTAGCGGAATATGACTTTAACAGCATCTTGACCAATTATATGGCTAAGTATATTGCCACGAAAGTGCCTCAAATCTTCGCAGTTGGTAGGGTCGGCGCGGGATCGGGTCGGACCACATTTAACGGTGATCGTCTTGGATAAGACTGGACTGGATTCAGGCGTATCAGCGGTCTTTAAACAACATTGATCATTTTCATATTGGTACTAGGGAATGAGTAGCGTACGATAGCTTGAAAGTTTGAGGCATAGATATCATTGTCTGTGTGGTGCACGCTCGTCGTTTGCCAACATGTATATGACTTGCTAGTGGCTTATTATACTGCATTACTAAAGGAACTACAGTACTGACGCTCTAAACGAAATTGGGTATCAACTCTACGTGTAACATAAAAGCAAAACAAACCCTCCCGCAATGACTCCTTTTATTCCATTTGACAAAGTACTCGTTTTAGCCATGGCCAATACGAGTCCTGTATCCATTGCCGTAGTAGCTGTAGAGTGCAAATTATCTGGTAAATGCCTTTTGAGCTGGATGTTGATCCAAAAGTCACCTTTTGCCAGAGGATAGTCTTGTTTCCCTCAGGCGTGGTGATGACCAAATGCCAGTCGTGACCCTGAATAATGATGCCAGGGAGGAAACTAGGCAGTTGCAAACAATCTACCTGTGGTGCAGGGTCAATGTTAGAGTGTTCGGCTGCAATATGGCTCGTCTGCTGGGCGAGGCTGAGCAGGTGCCGCAGAAAATTCCAGTGTGCAGCCTGCCAAACTCCGAGTTGTAACCTCGCATTCTCCCAACCCTCGCCAGTTTTCTTAGTCTCAATGCTTAGGGCAATGGGTCGATCGCGGAGGGGGTAGAAGTCGGTGTGGTTGAAGACTGCGCAAGGGAGAACATCGCGAAGGGTGGCTATAGTGGTGGATATGTCCATTGAGTCGGGGTCGCGGAGGGGATCGACATAAAGGCAGAAATCAACCTTTTTAGTCGGGGGGGCTGACGCATGGTATTCGGAGATGATGGGCGCCGTGGTGCTTTAGAATAGAGAATGGTTAGCTCATCAACTCGAACAGAAAAGTAAAAGCACAATGGTCTGGTTAGATGGACTTACGTAGCCATGAAATTAACCAAATGAGCTCTACGGAGCCTCGGTAGTCGTAGTGCCGTCTCAAGAACTCGCTGATGCACCTCATTATTCCAACTTGACTCGGGATGGAGATTTTCGCTGCACTCGGTCGCAGCGAAGAGAATATCGAGAACCAAGTCGGGTGGCGGAGTATACCCAAGGGTTTGCCGATCCGTTGAGAAGTGCAGATCACTGCCGGCTCCTCTGCGAGCCCATTTGAGGTCCCGGTACTCTTCATTTTCTAGCAAATCGAACGTTTCGCGATGAGAGGCTGGCAGAATGCCTTGTCCCGTCGCAACCAGGTCGATCTGGTCAAGCAGTGCTTCAAGAGCCGGAGGTTGGGGATTGAGCGAGCTGAGATCGCGAGTAACAATCCCTCGAGCGCTGCGTTCAAGAGCATTAAACTGCTTCAACGGCGATGATTGCCCCGAACGAGCTGACGTTTGGGACTGCGATGAAGTAAGAGAGATGGACTCTGACTTTGGTGTGCGAACAAGTTTGTTGCTGCGAGGAGGGCGAGGAGTTTGCTCAGTTTCGTTTTCGTTTTGACGGGAGTAGGAGTCAAAGGAGCGCTTATTTTGGCTGCCGCCGCTGAGAGACGTGGACATTTCCTTCGAGCGACGCCTCCTGTTGTTGTTTGATGATTCTGGTGTGCGAGGGTTAACGCGGCGTCGCTTGCAAGGCGGGCTTGTAACGTCGTCTGGAACAGAGTATTTCGGCGCGTATGCAGAATCGTCAGTAATTGTGTTGAGCCAGCTAAATATACTGGTCGACATGTTGGTGGCGCGTAGATTGATGAAGATATTTGACAAAAACTGATGCCGGTGATGTAATTGTCCCTTGTTGTTTTATTTAGTGGGGGGTGGTTGATGGGGTGAACGAGATCAGCGGGAGCTTTCTGATTGGCTTGGTTAGACCCACCTGATAACTCGCGTATGGTAAAGTACTGATATCAACGCACATACCCTATACCTACTTTGGACTTACCTCGGTATTGTGAAACTTGCTCATATATATAGTGATCATTAAGGCTTAGGAAACTCATCGTGCCCGCGCTCTCTTAAGGTGGTGGAAACCGTGACATGATCATTTCTTGCGCCGTTACTTGGCGATTCTGAACAATACCGTAGTAAGATGGTTGGGTTGAACTTACATTGCCCCACAGGCATGAGCTATATCTAATTATTGGCGTAGACCTATCGGTATTTAAATGTAGGGCGAAAATCCCCAAGAGAATTATTGTCGGTGCCATGCTTGAAGTCAAAAGGCGGCAGCTCTTCTGGTCTTTCTCCCTGCGTAGTGGAAAGAGTATACACTCTAGCTCTAGTGCCTGTAAATATGCATGAGACCTGAAGGCGGTTATACCCTGGTTTAACCCCTGGGAACTACGAACCTGAAGACGGCACTGACTTAGGGTAGATTTCCCTGCAAGTCGAGATTTAATTTGAATAAAACTTAGCGTCTTCGACGCATCATTCAACCCCCTGGTGCCTACCACAGCTCAGCAGCATTCTGATGCACATCGCCTCACTTTAGCCTCTTGGATGCGGAAGACGGTACTGAAGCGAATTATGACCTTACTCATCTAGGACTGTTAGTCGTGATGATGAAGGCATCTAGTGTAAGATGAAACAAAGGCTGAACAATCGGGAGTATGATGTGAGCGACACTTTTCTCAGAACGGCTTCAGGCGCCAAGACCGCCAGGTAGGCTTGGCTCCAGCCACTACTTAAAGTTCTCTTCAGGCAATATTGAGAGCTCCAAAGGTTTTCCCTGAGACGGGCATAAGCGGAGAGTGATTAACATATACAATGAAGGAAGCACGCTTGGAGCTACCACCATTAGGTAATCCTTGCAACCTGACCTGATGTCCTGACCTGTAAGCTTCCCCGCACCCTTCGATGAATCAAGCTCAAACTTCAGTCTTCACCCCATACGATGCCTCTCCCAACTTCGCCAGCAGATCAAGAAGATGCCAAAGCGCCCCCAAAGGCTGCCTCTCATGGAAGCAGCTCAATAGATACGGAGTGGAATGGTCATCCTGAACGCATGGACGCCCTTGACAAGAGCGCCGGTGACGAGAGTCGTGGTCTATTTCCAGTTTGGGGGACTTTATCATCTCTCTTTACACTTATGAAACAACCAACTGTCCCTGATTTGTCTTTGATCGAAGACAAGCGGCGGTCAGATGATATCGACGCGTGGCTTAAAGCTGAAGCAATACGATCGAAGCGCCAGTTTCGGGTCATGCTCCTTGGTGACTTTGAACAAACAGACATTTTCTGGAAGCAAGCAAGACTTCTTTCTACCCCATTATCGGAACAAGAGAAGATTCAGCTCCGAGACGAGGTCCAACAGACGGTGCTTAGGGGGTTTAAGAGCAGCCTCTGTGAACTTCTTCAGAAGGTTCAAGGCGAAAAGCATAGAGAACATCCCAGCGTCCAAGCGAACGAATTGCTTCGAATCCTCCAAGAAACCTTAGCGGATAAGGATCCCGATGACACTCGGGTCACCCAAGCACAACGTCTTATCTCAATTTGTCAAGACCCAGAATTTTACAACTACTTACAAAAGAGAATCATGCTAGGAGATACAGACCGTCAAAAGCTTGGACTTGAACACGGTGCACTACTCACCTGCACTTGCGAAGCCGACGAAATCACATTGAGCCAGTTACAAAGAGTGTTCGCTCACGACTACCAGCTCACAGAGCATGACTGGTTCCATTTCGGCAGCCGTTATCAGCCCGTGGTTCGCGAGGCATGCATAAAAAAGGCCAATTACATGCTCTTAATCACAGACTTGTCCTCGAAAACAGGGCGAAGAGAAAAATGGATACACATCTTTGATGACTGCACCTGTCTTGTATTCCTCGCCGATATTACACGCTATAGTGAGCGTCTTCCTGAGGATGAAACGCGAAGTGTGTTGCAAGAGAATTTGTGGCTCTTCGAATCTGTCGCTAATTCTCAGCGCTTTCTCAAAAAACCTCTCCTCCTCGTCTTGACCCGTGCCACAGCCTTCAAGGCAAAATTGGCACATACGGCGTTGTCGAATACTTTCCCAGATTATGTTGGAAATAATGCAGAAGAAGCAGTTGAATACGTGCGGAACCGCTTTTTACAGCTTGTCAAGAGGGATGACTTCCATGTCTGCATCTCTGACATCTCTGACTCTGCAAGTTTCAGCAGAGTGATTGGGGACATGGAGACGTCAGTGCTCAAGAATGCGCTGGGGAACTAGGTGGAACTCTTTAGGATTAATTAATCGCCCCGCTATGAAGAAATGGCTTTGAATCGATCTTTTTATCCTCAAGTGGGAAAGTAATTGCGTGTACAGGACAGACCACGGTTTGTTGGGGCTGCTCCACAAGATTCGGAATAGAATCTCTTGTGGTGATTCCTACGACGTCCCAGGGAGAAGAGAGTCAAGTACTGACTTGATATAAGACTAAGTGTACTCCACCCTGCCCGTGTTCCTGCTAGTACTAGATTGACTGAGTGACCCCGTAACACTCAAGGCTCCCAGGCTATTAGTACTTGCAGATAAATCCTTGGCTAGTGCACTCAAGAATCGTGAGGTGCCTCTGGGGCGCCGTCTCATCTAAAGGTTTCCACCCGTCCGCAGCCCTTTAATGCAGTCTTGCGTGAAAGACGAGTAAGATTAGTCTTGTAAAAAGATTCCTTAAATGCCCTGTATCCATCTCTCGATGCTCATAACATACACTCATGTTTGCCCTGTGAGGTTGAGGACTTTGCTAGCTGCTACCTGCGGAGTATTGAGGCGGAGATATCTCACCCCGGCTGTGTGGTTGCTCACCGATCTTGTTTGAGTAGAATTGTGTCTTCTAATATGTAATTGGGCAAAGCCAGCCTTTACATAGCCTCGATGTGCGGAAAGAACACACACAGAACTGAATGGAGAAAGAGTGACTGTAATTAAATTCCCTTCCTTGTGTTAAGTTACGTCTCACCTTCTCCCAATCCCAAACACGAAACTTGCTGAGCACTTAAACCCTAGAGATTCTACAAACCTTGGAAATGATAGTAGCAGCGGGTAGTTGTTTTGCATTGTGCGTAGCACATTTACTGCTTAATTAATATGGGCATTCCAAAGATGCTCTATATTGCTCTGAAAAATGCAAAAAGACCAATTGGAACATTCGCAAACTTTAAAATAAACAATATAGTCGTATCTGAAGCTTCAACAGACCTTCCCCGCGCTATTATCAAACTATTATCTGCCAGCATGAGAAATTATAGCCTCAATTCGTTTGGGCGGAAGCTGGGAGTAAGATGGATATTCCTATAGGTTATTTTGTTACTGACAAGCGGAGATTACACCGGATATCTCCACGGAGCTGTGGCAGGATTGAACCTAATGAACAAATCTTAGGGCTTGGATTATATCTATTTTAGTAAATAGGGTTTAGCAGGCTGTATATATTATTTTCACTTAACCCAGGCAAGAATGCCCAACTAAGCTGCTTCTTCGGGAGGTGTCTCCGAATGTCTTATTATCTTCCACTGTATTATTTCCCGCTCTTTTCTCTTGTGAGCATCTGTCTACCGTTTGAATTAATGCAACCATTGTGGGGTTGTTTACGACGTTTTGGGTGACCTGCTTCTTAGACTTTCGCTCACGTTCTCCTCTCCTAGGGGTTGCCTGATATTGTAAACAACGACCACGTGGAATCGTTAGATTGGCCCGTTTATGGGCATGAAATGCATATTTATGTTGTGAATTCTGAATTTAGTTGACCCCGCGCCATTGTTTTTTTATCATGTTTGTCCTATTAGGGGCTACAGGAGAATTATGTTACGGCAGACTAATTTCTGTCAAAGCGAGCTCGGTAGTGAATGCTAACATGTATCCGATTTCTTCGGTGGCGGGTTTTGTTCGTATCATGGCGAAGTAGTAGAGGCGTCACTGGGGTGAAGCGAGCATTCCACTATCTATACCATACTGATGCATGTAGCCTAATTGGGGAGCATGCCGTGGAAAAGTTCACTGTAAACTGTAAAGTCGGGTCTAGCTGTTGCGACTACGAAGTGCAATATCCTTTAAAACCCCAGCCATGACGCGTCACGCGCCCATGGCGGGACGATTAATTTGCTAGATATTTCGCCAACCATCATATGACCCCCCAAAGCTTCACGAAATCCAGATCCACCTTCAATGGCACTTATCTGACAAAGCACAATCTGACGCTGCACCGCTGACCACCCTCTACCATATGCACATTTCAGTGTTGGAACCCATCCCATTAGAAAGCCTTCGTGTCCGCCCATGGATGGGAGACGACATGAATTTTCTAGAGTTGATCTGAATTTTAGACATTTCAATTTTCACTCCCATCGTGACCCTGAAGTCAATAGGGGCAGCTGTCGGCTCACGTTTATTTTTATACCCCACAGGCGCGAATTTTGTCGATGTCTTTATCAGAAACATTGTGTGAACACTGCATGACAATCCCGCGTCATCCAGAACATGTTATCGAGAGCGCACAGAGTAGTTTTCCCGTTGGAACCTGGCTACGGGTACGCGAAAGTCAATGCCCATTGTGCAGACTCATTCAATTTCTTGCCTATGAGAGTTACAGGACGAGTGCCACGGCACGGATTGATGACAGTGCTAGCTTGTGCTTGAGCTGGTGGTCCACATCTGGTCCTGGAAAACGGGGAGCCTTCTGCCTGTCACAGGATGGGGTTCAACATGGAGACTACTGGATATGCTTTGCCGCAAAGCTCGGCTGGTCCCCGGGCACACGCGCCAACAATTATTTACTGCCTACTGTACACCCTGAACTCGATATCGCTATGGTCGGCCGTTGGCTTTCTACCTGCCAGGCCCGTCATTCTGGAAGATGTACTTGGGAGAAGAACATAACATTTTCCGAGGCGTTCCCAGGACTCCAAGTGATGCGTTTCATTGATGTGGATGAAAAACGCCTGGTTGAAGTCCGTGAGATGACTCAATATGTTGCATTAAGCTACATATGGGGCAACGTTGATAACCTCCGGCTTACACTTGAGAACAAGTCTCAACTACTTCTTCCAGGAAGCATCGAAAGAAATTTCGACAGGCTTCCCGCCACTATTAAAGACAGTATCATCCTCGTTCGTAAACTCAAGTTGCGATACTTGTGGGTCAATGCCCTTTGTCTTATTCAAAATGATTCTCACGACCTTGAGCGAGGAGTTAAAAGCATGGACTTCGTGTACGAACGTGCGTGGCTGACTATTATTGCTGCCTGCGGTCATGATGCAAATGCGGGACTACCTGGAGTTTACCCAGCAAGTCGGAAGACATGCAGACTTACTTTGGAAGTGGCACCAGGAAGCTCTCTCGGAGTCTACACAACCTTAGATCAACTACTCAAAGGAACCGTGTATAATTCTAGGGCTTGGAAGTGAGTCTCACCATGGAAATAACATTGCTCTTGGACTCATCTGTTTAATAGATTTCAAGAACACGTTCTATCCCGTCGTGCACTATACTTTGTCGACAATAGGATATTCTTTCGTTGCGCAAACGCAGAATTTACGGAGTCATGCCTAGATCATTCCAAATTCGGGCCAACGGCAGACTCGTTGGCCTCTATCCTTCCGGTGGCGGTACATATGGCGGATCCTCTGGGCGACTTTGCCATAATGCTTCTATATTACTCCCAAAAGCAATTAACGAACCAAAAAGACGCACTTCGAGCTATGACGGGCATCATGCGAAGAATCTCAGCTAAAGCGAAGACACCCTTCTTAGAAGGTCTACCCGCTGTTGCCTTGGACGCGTTTATCCTTTTCAAGAAAAACAGTCCGAGAGCATTACGTCGTCGAAAGGGCTTCCCAAGCTACTCATGGTCAGGTTGGCGAGGATCTCTGGTTGTTGATGTGCCAGTTCCTGATTCTGAAATGTATGAATGGCTGATGAATGAAACTTGGATCGTCTGGTATAAAAGGAATCCTTCTGGTATTACAAATCTGGTGCTGGATCCTGCGGCCAGCGATACTGATCCTAAATTTGGAAAATTGAAGATGAAAACGACAGGAAATGGATACTTCAAATCCGAGGCCCGGCTTAACATCTCAGTAGCCCGAACAGCAATCACGGAGGATCCCTTCTTCACCTCACCTGTCCCATCCTATCCACTCCTTCAATTCTGGACAATGTTAGTATATTACAAACTCTCTAATATTGACGTTTTCGAAGGACGTTGCCGTCTAACGGCCGACAATGGAACCGATTGTGGTGAGTTGTATCTTGATGGATTTGAAGAATTAACCTTCTTTACTATGGATAAGCCTCTCGAGATCATTCTATTATCGGGATTATCCCCGATTAATGTTATGCTAATTGAACGGATTGGAGGCATCGCCGAAAGACGTGGTGTCGGCACGCTTCACCCTGAAGCACTATTGAAGAGTTTTAAGCCAGGACCCCGATGGACGGAGATTTATTTGGGATAAGAAAGAGAACGGAAAGGTTTTGTTTTCTCACTGTGTATAACGATCGCAATTTGAAACCGGGTACCTACTGGGTTAAAGGTAAATTGTATAACGTATATTTAGTATAAAGTAGTTTGACCTCTGTGGAATTAGTTTGTTTGGTCTCTGTAGAGAGCTTACATTTTACAACGCCTATATGGTTTAGTACAAGAACCATTAACAATTCTTACTGTGAATTTTATTATATATTTAATTTGCTATGGTAGCATTTTAATTTTAAATTTATTTAATTTAGCTATTTATTATTCTTAAAATAATTAAATCGCCTATGTTTCTCTCAGAGATATTTTATTATTATTGAGCTAGTTTCTATTAACCGTTGTAAATCTTTTTAAAAAATAATGTCTAAAACTTGGCTCCAAGTAGTCTCCGACCTTGGGGGTTGGACCCTACTCTACAAATGCAACATATACCAAAGCGGCAACGTCAAGGATTTTCACTTCAAGCCATCACCCAACACCTCCAGGACCAATAATACAAAAGAGAAGGAGAACACCACAGGAGAAATTTTACATAGTTTCCAGTTGTAGCTAATTAGTCGAGGCCATTTTCATTGAGAAGTTGCAATTTGAAGATACAGTGTGGAAAATGAAGCTGGTAATGGTGGTGGTGGCGGTGGCAAAGCTGTAGTCATCTATTCTAATTGCCAAGACAAGTTATAATCTCAGGTTAAAGATCGCTAATTCTAGTGCGCAAAAGGAAGAATTAGTAGTGTCTCTACCTAGTGTTTAATATTATTCTGTAGAACCGAGAAGTATTTGGTTAGATTTATGGTTCTTGTAGAGAAGATAGTTTCAGTGTACAGAGCACCTCGACTTAGGTCAGCTTGCTTGGCTGTTACTACTGTTGCAACTTAGAAGGAAGTTGCATGAAAGAGTTGTTAACTATGGAGACAAAGGCTAAGGGCATCAATTGATCCAGTTAACAACTATTGTAGCTTTGTTGTTTCGCTATCCATAAATCCTGAGGCTATGCTAGTCTAAGCTCACCGCATGTTATCCACAGCAACTCCTCACTGTCCATAATAAAAACCCGCTCACGCCATCCTCGTGAACCGCCTAATCCGACCGCCATGCGCAATTAGCAGCTTGAAGTCCCCCCCCAAAAAAAAACCCTTAAATGACTAGCGGCTGTCCGGAGCTTCCTGCTTCAGAATCCCGGTCAGTAAGTCGAATTCTACAACTGCATTCACAACATTCTCGACTGGGGATGGGGCCAGCGGCGCAAAGAAATTCGGGAGGCCATTTGTACTCTTTTGGGGGAGGGTCGGAAGAGACCTTCAGAGGCGGCCAAGTCCCGTTCGCCGCTGCCGTCTGATTCTGCCAGCCGGATGCACAACAAGAGGACCAAGAAGATACCGAATAAGCAGCGTAAGAAGATCCCCAGCAAGACCACCAGAGAGTCACCACCACACTGCGAAGATCTCAAAGACTACGTAGATAGAAGTATTTGGGAGCAGAGAGATAATGTAACATTAAGTTATGGGAACAAGATAATTAGAACATTTACAGGAAATTTTGCAAGTGCTTGAGTTGCATTACCAATAATGAACACCATTACTCTCTATGAGGGTAGGGAAGGATTATTTCTCTGCGAGTTTTGGGTACTTGAACTCACTTAACCCTCCCCGCTATATTTATGCTCCTTCTTCAGGGTCCTTTCACCGCCAGCCAATTCCATGATAAATGAGGGCAACCGATGTGGAAACGGCGCGGAGTATGATTGGACGAGACACAACTTGAATGTTTCTAGAGAGATATTAAGACCATAATTCTCATAATAGTAGCCAACTAATTGGTGAGACAATAGAGCAGCTCGAGTGCTTGGAGTGGTGTCAGAGTCAGAGAAATTGACCCAATACTGAAGTATTTATCCAGAGAACCCACGGCCGTTCATGATAAGAAACTGTGTAGATCCCGATCCGTATACGAGATGACCCGATATCTAATAGCCTTGGATCTCAATCCCCCCGCCAGAACTTGCCCCGCCAACAGGTTTTAACACTCTGCATCCGGCATCCAGAATCGGTAATACCGAGGCATACGCCAGGACGGCAACAGAATAACTAAGCCATGCTTGCCTGCCGCTGCCAATTTGTGATGTTGCGGGGACGTTGCATTTTGCGGGGAAGGTGAACGTTGTCCCACGATGCGCATGAACAGTCTTTCTTTGAACCAATAAAAATGGCTCTGGAACTTCTTGATGAATCCTTTTCAGGTACGGATTAAACAAGCAGGGATTCAAAGAGGGTGGGTGGAGTTCCCCGCACATCCATAGATTTCGCGGATGTAGAGTTGTGAGCGAGAGGATCTGAGTCCTGGGAACCTTCACATCGGATGTCTACAAACGACAAAGTCTGTATAGATTCAGCCCATCCATGAGTTCCATCGGTTAAAATAATTCGGAGGAATCGCATATAAGACCTATAAAACTCAACAACAATTTGTGGTCCCTCAATATATTTCATCAGACTCATAACACTCAATCTTCATTATGGACTCACGTCTAGCATATCATTCTTCTCAGCCTGAGCATGGCTCAGATACCATTCCAATGGCCAGAACTACGCGAAGAATGCTGCTACTGTCTGTGTGCATCTTATTCGCAGCATGGCTGGCTAACTTCGACAACGGATTTGTAGGCGTTGTGATCATTATGCCGTCGTATAATACGGCCTTTGGTCAATGCCATGAGAGAACGGATCCTTCAACCGGTCAAGCCATCCACCAATGTCAGCTGAGCGCTCTGCAGCAGTCTCTTATCAGCTTGGGCTGTATCTTCGGTGCAATCGGTGGCGCAGTCTCTGGTGCGCTAGGCAATTATATGGGCCGCCGAAGGAGTATTCAGTTTGCCTGCGCTTTGTCAATCATTGGTGCTGCTGGTATGTTGGGCACGTCTGGAAGCTTCCTCAATTTTATGGTTTGCAAGTGTATCAGTAACGTCGGTATCGGCTTACTCCAAACTGCATCCATCATCTATGGTGCGGAATGCGTTTCTGCACAGAAGCGTGGACTTCTTCTCGGACTCTTCAAAATTGGACTGGCGATGGGTAATGTAACCGTTTCAGCAATCTGCGCAGGCACTGCATCGCTCCACCCTAACAACAATTGGCAATGGCAGACACCCATTATGTGTCAGATACCTCTAGCAATTATCTTCGGTGGTGGAGTTCAAATGTTTCCGGAATCACCTCGCTGGCTTCTCGTTAAGGGTCAACACGAAGAAGCTCGACGATCGTTCGCAGTCTTCCAAGAACAAGATTCCCACTCAGCAATCGTAGACGCGTCGGTTCAAATCATCCAGCGTCACATCGAGTTAGAGAAAGCAATGAGTAGTAGCACCTCATGGACTGAGATATACAGCGGAATCGATCTTCGTCGGACAATGATATCTTCCATGATACTGATCGCCCTTGCTATAACTGGAGTACAGTTCGTCGCCCCATACGCCGCACTTTTCCTCAGTAATGTAGGAATAACGAATCCATATCTCATCAACGTTATCATTGGACTATGTATCTTTGCAGGTTCATGCGTTGGGCCCTTCATCCTGGACTATGGTGGCAGAAGATTCTCCATGCTGATTGGCTTCAGTGCCATGGCTATGTGCATGCTTGTCCTCTCATCCGTGAGTACGGGTCTAGGCGGGGACAACCAAGTGGCGAAGACGGTGGTGGTAGTTTTTCTTTGTTTCTGGGCACTCTTATTCGGCGGTTTCATTGGTCCCAGCGCATGGTTGGCTTCTGCAGAGATGCATAGTGTCCGACTTCGCACATATGGACAAGCCAACACCACTACCCTCTATTACATCTTCGCTTTTGGGGCCACGTTTTGGACGCCATATATGTTGAACAAGGAATATGGTAATATGGGTGCCAATGTAGGGTATTTCTACGCGGGTGTCACATTTATCGTACTACTTCTGGTATATTTCTTTGTGCCAGAAACGTCAGGTCTCTCATTGGAACAGATCGATGACTTCTTCCTCTCTCGGCGAAAGGCGTGGACGACTTCCACTGCAAAAAATAGAGCGACAAATCATGATGAAGCGTGGCATGAATTGCCGAAGGTTTTCGAAGCCGAAAATAAAGACCAATTCTCCAGATCTCTAGTAGTGAGAGAGATTGAGACTAGGGAGGAGTAGGTCCCAGACCTGGCTGAATCTGTGGTTGTGTCATATTGTTGTGCTGGGTGACCCGGATAACCTGTGCCGATGTAGCTTGCTGTGACTGTTGGGGACTAAACTTTCCCTATCGTCAGCTCCGGCTTCCACACGCTGGCCCCGGCGTTCATATTCACCGAGGAAGCTTTATTCATCGTCTTCTTTGTTCCTATTTATCTAAAACCCTTCCTATTGACCGTGCCGGCCTCCTCACGGAAGCCCCGATGTTCACATGCTCGTATAGTCATTTCCTTGTTGTTCTATGACCCCCGGAGGTCTTCGGGACCTCGGTTATCATGACAGCTATCCGGATAGATAAATAGGTGACCGTTTAGCTAGGTAGGAAAATCAAGCCTAACTTCTCTTTATTTCTCACTCATCGAGTTCTTGGCTTAGTCTCACACCTCCGCACAACACATATCACCACTATTCATCCTATCCGTTCACAAATGTAGGCAACTTTCTTAATTTCATCTGCGATTTAATTCTAATAATTCATCGTAACGCGCTTGTGAGAAGTCTGCCCCCCCATCAAGTAACCCCGTCATACCGGGCAGAAATGGCAACAGATAGAAAACATTACGAAGTATACAAAGGGTTCTCGTTATGAGCTGCTAGAACTTACTGCGCATTACACAACTATTGAGCCAGCCTGCATTTCGAACCCAAAACCTACACACGTGCCGATTCATTATGAAAACACTCATTATTTTTGCTACCCATAATTTCATAACTTTGAGACAGACGGTACAAAGTACTAGGGATACGTGTAAAGCTTTACGCCAATTAATTCGATGTACCTCGCGTGTGTTGCCTAATCACTATTGTTTTGCGAACAAGCAATCAGGGCCTCAAGGAATAAAGATGCTATTTAAATCATTCAACTAGTTGCCAATGCGGTAAATGCTTGATTTCTTTCTGGCCCTACTATTAAACCTTGACTCCCATTTTTTTAAATGCAGCCAGAAGAACCAGCGCAAATTCAGCCGGCTCCGATTCATAACCACTATGGTGTCCTGGGACCATGAAGCGCTCACATCCAAGAACAGCCGCTTGTGCAATCGTTGTTCGAGCATAGAAGGCATCTTTGCTTTTCTCGCCCGCTGCCACGGCAATAGAAACCTTATTATCGACAATCTTGCCTAAATCTGGACAGTAGATTGTAAATGTGAGAAATTCATTGTCCCAGAAGTTTTTCAAGTCGGCAGGCGACGGCCGTGACAGGGGTGGACTGTTTTCAAAGCCTTTCATTTCGGTTTGAAATTCTTTTATTGCTGCTAACTCTCCAGCTTTTCGGTATGTTTCAAGAAGCATAAAAGCCCGGTCCAAATGGAATGTGGAATCCGTAAGGTGAATTGTTGTCGGAGCTTCATGGACGAAGACGTGGTCCAGGTATTCGGGGTAGCTAACGGCGAACTGAAAGGCAATCACGCCACCACCACTATTACCAAAAATAGAAGCTCGTTGATGGCCTAACGCTTTGATGATAGCGATTATATCTCGGGCTTGTTGCGCTGGATTCAGAGGCTTGAGCTCATCAACAGTACTCGCATTAGTCTGCCGCCGATCGTAGGTGCACACTGTGAAGTGCTGGTCCAGGTGCTCAAAGATAGCGTCATATTGCCTTCCAATGCCTCCACCCCCTGGGATAAACACTAGCAGAGGGCCTTCGCCTTGATGCCAATAGTGCAAATTGCATCCTTCCGTATTAACGGTTGCGTATGTGGGGTTGAAAGGCATGTTGGAGGAGCTCTCAGCCTTTGCTTGCTTGCGATAGGGAAGTATACCGAGAACCGCTACGAGAGTTTTATCTCTCACGGCAAAAGGGTTATAAATGTGTTCCCTTGTGCAATACCCTCACTACGGTTAGAAAGGCGAGAAAAATGAGGACGGCGGGGAAGGCGAGGATGGCGGGGAACACGGGGTTAGCGGGGAAGACAAGGATGACGTAGAAGACGAGGATAGCGGCGTCGGCAGGTATGGCATGTCCATACACGTATCACACGGCTCAACCCATGTGGCGGGACCTAGGACACAATTTCACATAGGCCGGGAATTGCGGTGGCTGTCAATACAAGTCCCCATGTCCTGGGACAGTTGTGGAAACTGATTTCTTAATAGAATGTCAAAATTTCCCGTTATATTGGAGCTACGGCTCTAGTAGCGGATGAAGGATTCGTTGAAATTGGATTGATAGCTTTCTAGACCATTATGCCTCGCCCGCACGCCCCAGTGCTCAGTCCCTTACATCCACTACTTCAACAAAGAACGTCTCGTATGATAATCAAACAACAGTCCTGCCTTCCAGAACTGGTAGACCAGACGTCACCCCAAATTCCTCTGTTAAATATTTTTTTTTCGCTCTTAGAATCCAGTAAGCACCAGCAAAAAGAATCGTAGCTCCAATTATAACAGGAGCCCAATTCATATTAGCAATATTCTCACCCGAGTCAACTGGAAGATAGAGCGGAACACTAGAAGCATTAGGTTAATAAAGACCAAGCCCACGCAAAAAAAAAGAAAAAAAGAAAAAAAAGGGCGCATTTCTGTAATGCCATAAAATGTGAAATATCTGGGTATAATGCACTGATTATTGACTTACACGTAGATAACGATGACTAAACATGCCCATGCAACAGATATGTAGTTGATCAGATAGCCCCAACTACCAAGATTGAAATGGGGACGGGGAGGTAGGATCGAGCGACCCCTAATGAGAGTCTTCGGTTCGGCTATGGTAAGTATAAAATGTCTCGAAGTTCAATCCATAATACGTGTTGCTTACCACGATGACAGGTAGCGAATATGCAATTGTGAAGGACACACCAGCTCCACTAACAATGGCATTAAAAGCCAGATCGCTTCCCAGTGAAATTAGACCAATAACAACTTCAACTAAAACCATAATGAGGATAAAATTTAGAGGGATTTGTAATTTCGGATTTATCCTCTCAAGCCAATTGGACCACGGGAATGCTTTGTCTTGCGCCATTCGCCAACCAAGACGAGAGCCGGAGGATAAGAGGCCTGTACAAACCAGTAACTATGGCGAGGATCGCCGAGCTATGAGCCGTGGGTGTTGACCATAGGGAGTCACGTCATGAACTCACATTTACAACACCGAATACAACTGCAATAAAAATTCCCCCGTAACTGCTGCCAGTTATATCCGAGAACCAATCGACATATGGGGACCTATAAGTAAGCACCGCAATAAAGCAGCACGGGGTGAAATACTTACAGAGCTGCTTGGTATTTCTCGTAATTACCACAGCAGAAAAGAAGCACTAAGTCGGCGACCAATGTTGTTATGCCAGAGAAGAGCATAGACCAGACCATAGCCCTCTGGAAGACATGAGAAAGCCCACTCTCGTAATATTTAGATAATGGATAGAATCAACGTACCGGTGCGTCTCTTGATGCATTCTTCATCTCCTCTACTAAGTGCATCATGCTATCCGTCCCATAGAGTCCATACATGGGGTTATAAAAACTTAGGATGAATACCCATCCATTATTGCCGTATCCCGAGTTGTTTAAGAACTTGGTGAACACAAATGTTGCGTCGGACTTCGGGGCCATGGCTAGGAGTGTGATTGCCCAGGCAGCGAAACCGAGAACAGTGAAAACAGCGCCCAAAGCACTATAAATAGGGAGCACCTCGGGCTTTAGGTTAAGTAAAATAGGAATTCCAATCATGATAAGATAGATTAAGAAGGTCTGATACGGCTAGGACAGCGTTAGAGTGCTGTGCTGCAGCAAAGAAGGCGGTACATTACTGCGTTACCTTCCACTCAACGTTAGGGTGAAATAATTCAACCATAGTTGAAATAATGTTGGCGCTATTCAAGGCGCAAGATGAACTTGTTGCAATCTCGGCAATAAGTAAACACCATCCGACTATGTATGAGAGAAATGGTCGGTACTTTGCGGTAGCTAGCATTTGAACATAGAATTGTTGTCCACCGGCTGTTGGCCAGAGACCGCAGTACTCAGCAAGTGATGCCATAAGTAAGGTTTGTCCAATGGCAACAACAATACTGCAAGGACGAAGTGTTAACTTGATGGTCCCTTTGATGAGCATCTCATGCATGTTGGAAGTCTTCGTCACTCACGATCCATAAATTAAAGCTGCTGGTCCTCCGAGGTCAAAAATAGTACCATACAGAACGACGATGCAAGTCCAAGTTGAACTAATCGTAACCTGGTAGGCACATACTATTTTTGTTATCAACGATGCAGAGCAAGGCATTAGAGAGGCGCATGAGTACTTACACGTCCAGAAGTTGTACACGCGCTTCAGTTCAGCATTTTTACCGAGTGCTATGAGGGCAGCATCATCTGGGCTGATCAAGGCGTCGCCCTTCTCAGTCACACAGTCATTACCATGAGAGACTTGCTTGGAAATGCTGTTCACTTTAGCAAGCTCCATTTTCATTCCGTGTTTCGGTAACTTCTTTCTAGCTTCGATAATGCTGTATGATAATATGCAAAAAGAAAAGAAAGAAAAAAAACCCACACCGACCAGTGTGAAGTAACAGGCTATATGCTTGAGAACACGTGAACATTGAGGGAAGAGTTGCTGACAGTGGTCGATGATATCAAGCCTTATCTAGCAGCTCGGAGCTTTTGATGGACAACAAGTCACTAAGTGGCCTAGCAATAGCAATTAATAACCCTTCGCTTCAATAGATAGCATAGGGATACCAAACTAGGGCTAGCAAGGTGTGTAGATGCCTATCAAGAACACACCCAATCGGGGACACGAATCGCTTTAGATCCGGATGAGGCATTGCGTGAGAGCAGGGGGGAAAAGTGACGTCAGGCCTGGTTGCAAAGGACGAGCTGTGTGAGAGGATATATGGGAATCCACACATCTAGAACTAATGCCCTTGTTGCCATCTGCAGCCAAAGGCGCTCTCAGATTGCCCCCTAGACTAAACAACCCTAGTTGCTCATTGTCCGTGTTATGATTTCTCTTCCGGGTAGCCGTATTCGGTTTAGACGCTGGCAGTACGTGCTGTACCCCGCTAATTTTCTCTCCCGGCCAGCCAAATTCGGATTAGCTGCCCAAGTTATTCTTTTTATTCAGTTTCTCGCCCGAACAACCAAATTAGGATGAGCTGCCCTTATTTACCCTTCTAATCTTACAGAGTATGATTCGCTTTCAATTTCTCTCCCGAACAGCCAAAGTTGGATGAGTTGTACATGTCATCTCTAATCTATTACGCAATAGCTCTCAATTTCTCTCCCGACCAAACAGACTGGGATTAAATTCCCCCATTGTTCATGTCCAGCGCTGTCATGTACATCATTGTAAGAGAAGATCGCATAGAGTCTTTCTGCACAAAAATCTCTCTATAAAAATAGATAAAACACTCGACTTATCACCATTTCAACTAGCTACCTCAGTTACAACACCATATTTTTTCTTTTAGCGCATTCTCAAAATAATGGCAACCTTGGCGACTGCTACCCCTAAGCCAACTTTTGGCCGTTTTGACGCTAGGGAGCTGTCGACAACTCCGGAAACACTTATTGCAGCTATTCGACGTGATGGAGGGGTAGTTGTAGAGAATTTAATTTCTCACCAGCTTGCAGAGCGGATTAAAAGGGACCTTAAGCCACACTTTGATACGGATATCCCTGACAAGTCTGGCTTTTTTCCCGAGACGACGCAGCGAGCAACAGGCTTGTTTGCCTTTTCTGATGCTTGCATTGAGCTCGCATGCAACCCTCTTTATATCAATATAGCAAATGCTTTGGTATCCTCAACATTCTCTTATTGGGATAGAGATAAAAGGGTGACTGTAAGCGGCAAACCTATTATTTCGTCTACGGTCGCTTTTCGTGTCAACCCTGGGGGTCAGCAACAAGTGCTGCACCGAGATGATGAGTACATCTGTCATGTCCCACAATGGTATTTATTGCTAATTGGATCAAGTGACTACCATCCACACGACAAAGAGCTTCCAGTGATGATTGGTTGTGTGACAGCTTTGACGAAGACGACAAAAGAGAACGGCGCCACGATCGGAATTCCAGGGTCCCATCTCTGGGGTCCTGATCGACGACCATATGATGAAGAGGCTGTTCCTGCAGAGCTGGAACCTGGAGATGCCTTTATCTTCCTAGGAAATCTTTACCATGCTGGTGGTAGAAATATTACTCAGTACTTCTTCCTTGTCATTCTGAACCTAACGCTTGGCTAGGATGCTGACCCATCTTTTCTAGAAACGAATACCGCGAAACGGTCGGCATCTTTCTCTGTAAACCTACCCTGCGCCCCGCCGAGAATCAGTTCTTAATGGTTCCTCTGGAGAGAGTGAAAGAGTTGAGCCCCCAAGCGCAGAGGCTACTGGGATACGGAATTTGCAAGCCATCCCTGGGATTCATGAACTACCAAGACCCAATGAAGATCTTGTTTGGAGTCAATGATGAGGAAACGGTTCTGATGTGATTGACTCAAGCCTCGAGATGGAATATGCAACGCATACATCTGGTCAAGTTAAAATACAATAAAGGAGCTTATCTCCTGCTCATTCTGTCGAGCGTACTTTATCCACGTTCCAGCTCCTTGAGATCCTAGCTCTGCCCAAAATGCACATAAAAATTTCAGCACTGCATTATTGCACGAAAACCCTGTTGTAGAGATCGATTCGACAAAGAGGGTGTGGACGAGATGTTGCCACTGTTTGTTCGCTTGGCATTCTGTGCCTGCAATAAATAGCAGAAAAGATATGTCATGGGAGAAAACTCGTGCTGGTCTAGCGGTGATAAATAGGATCTCTTGAAAAAGAGAATTGACCAAGGCAGTAATGGATTCGTCCGCTTCTGTTGGTGATGCCAAAGCCTGGTAGCTATAAATTAAACAAGCATAGTAGTGTGCGCGTATGACAACATGAAAGCATGTCTGCATTGCCTCATCATTTATTGAAAGGGAGTCCTTCCCGGCGCAAGCAAAGTTGTATGCTTCCAAAAGCTTTTCCCGCCAAGTGCCCATGTCCGCATCAGGGGGCTCGTATCCTTCTTGAATGGCGTTGAAGCGTTTTCTTTCAGTAGTGGTAATTTCGTAAAGCAGTTCTGTAAACACCCAGAAATGGTCATCAAAACCCGACCGAGCTGGAGCCGAAGGTCTCCAATGTGGGGTTCGCGTAAAAGTGGAAATGGTGCTGAATGCTTCCAAATAAACCAATTCTTCAATAAGAAATTGAGCAAGGAGTTCTCGCGGTGAACGTTGCTGGATTTGCGAGATATATCGCTCAAGGCTGGTGCGACAACCATGTAAATGAAGCTTCCAATCCGTGGAATCTGGAATGAGCATCTCCCCGTAGCATAAGGACAGCATAGTGGCAATAATCTCGACCAATGAGGAGGTTCCAGGGTTCCCGTCTGGTTTTGTGGAGTGGGAATTCAATTCAGAATTTATCTTGGTATTTAAGACGCACAGACAAGCATCTCGAAGGTTGTAATGGACTCGAAGAAGACTTGCAGCATCATGGCTCCCACAATCAGATGATGTAACAGACATATGGGCCGCAGCGAGGCTAAGTATCGCCAGGTGTAGGCAGGTGGAGCGTTGTGCAAGGGGCAAAACAAGATTTCGCCACGGGTTGTTTGGACCATCTAGCCATGCTAGTCGAGACGCAACTTTGTGATAGAAGTGGTGGATCAGTGTTCCTTGGAAAAGTTGGGATGAATGGCGATCAAACGGTTCGAACCTTTTTTCTAGACTAGGGATATTCGTCTCATACTTTCTAGGGAACGAATCTGATTGAGCAAAAACATTGCTGCTAGTGGAGGCGAAGTTCCTGGGGGTATTGGCTATCCCATCGATCAATAGAACAGATCGATTGCTTAGTTTATTTGGTGATGGCAAAGGAAGCTTTTTCCCTGTTAGCTTGCCCCTGCTTGCTACGCCCTGGTCCCATCTCAAGAGAAGGTTGTATCCAGGGCATCTGAGTCCTCGGCTAGCACACTTCTCACACGACGGGATACTTCGGTCACATTTGATGCGTCGCTTCGTGCAGATGTGGCAATCTAAGCTGTTAGTCAATACCAGGACATAGAATCTTGTCATAATCTTACTTTGGTTTGCCACCTGGCGATCAGATGGCAGGGAGTCTAGACGGATATTTCGCATCGTTATACTCGCACTTCACCTATTTGGCCAGGGAAACAAGCCGCAAGAAGGCAGCTCCCCGCATTCTACTCTTAAATAGAACATTTTGGAGGGCTGCTCCACGTGATAATCCCCACCCTTTGGAAAGAGGGCGCCAGTCTTATCTTGTCTTTTGGTTGGGGGAGCAAGGAGGTTCTACTGTAATCAGCCCCCGCTTTTATAGGGAACGCATATTCCCCTACCGGCTCCCTTATCCGGCTATCCCTGCCTAATTCCGTATGGCTTTCCGATGAAGAGATCATCATGCCAGACCCAATACTGGCTGGACGAAACTCTCTCAATCTTGCCTGACATCTGAGGAATCATGTGCCGGCCGAGAAAATGGCCTTCAGGTTGACATCAAGAACCTATTTCCTAGTAAGTACAACGACTATTCTGGGAGTAGGCTGCGGGGCAGTTCTAACGCTACCCCATTGACGAGGGTTATTTCTTTTCTTCTTATAAGTCCACTACGGTTGATAAGAATATCAATCTTGCCATCCATGACGTCCAATGCCTTCTGAAACCCATTCTTCGCATCTTCGGTATTGCGAAGATTGCAAGGCACGATTTTTACTCTGTTCCCCTTAGTCAGGATAGAATCGGCAGTGATGGTATTGCTGATGTCGCGCTGGGCAATACAGATGGAGGCACCCGCATCGACCAAAGCGTGAGCCATTGCTGCACCTATTCCTCGAGGGGCCCCCGGTGACAAGTGCACTTTTCCCCCCTTCAACAAAATGAGCTGAAGGGCCGGGATCTGAAGGGTGTCTGGTGCGGCTAGGGTTTCCATTTCGGAGAAGGGAGGCAGAAAATAGAGCTTGAGTGAACAAGTTGCTTGCGAAGCTGTGGGTTGTTTTGGTGAACCAGAGGGAAGGGATCTCTATCATAGCTGGGCAGTTTAATATCATGGTTTGAAGACCAATGGCTTTATATACCATCAAATCAGTCGAGCCACTCACCGGTGTCGGCGGGGTGCTAGATGTGCTAAGAAAGATTAATGTCAACACCCACAAATGAAGCTAGCCAATATGAGTATTATGTTGTTCAGCGCACCTGGTCGGTGCATTTGGTCCAAAAGAGTCAGGCCGACTCCATGTGAAGTTGATGGCAAGGCTAATGAGACAGAGTGCTAGTATAGCAAGCGCCAGAGGCGTTTTCAAGACTTCAATGAATTGCCCCCAAGAGATCATGTGCATCTCCGCGTTGCCAGGAAAACTGGGGTCAAACCAAGTTCCTTGTTCAGACGCAGACTGTTCCCACCGCCAAGACTCCGGACATCAGGTCGAGCTGGTGCCTCGAGTACTATACGAAGCCACGCTTGTATCCATCAGTCACAATATCGGGAAACTTCAGCACAATCTATTCCACTCTTTGGAATTGAGTCGTCTAATCCAGGATGTCTGTCAGCGATAAGAACAAAGACATCGTGACCACCGAAACGGGGGAGCCGATGGCCAAGATGATGGTCGCCCAGTACCTGAAGTCGCGATTCACAACCGTGACCCCGCCAATGGATCGGGCCATCAGCCCTATTTCTGCAGTGCAAATGCTCAACAAGGAGCAATGGACCATTTTTGTGATATGAACCGATGTGTCATCGTTTCCACGAATGCCTTTAACAAACCTCTAGTTCAGTGTGCCTGGTGTGCTTGGGTCATTGATGCATTCAACTTTTTCACAGTCAGTCTGACTGTGACGCTGCTGGCCAAAGATTTTAACAAGAAAAACTCTGATAGTACCTGGGGAATCACCTTGGTTCTGATATTTCGATCAGTCGGTTCTGTCATCTTCGGTGTTTGGTCCGACAAATTCGGTCGAAAAATGGCCCTTCGTTTGCAACAACCTCTTGTTCATCGCTCTTGAACTTG
Source organism: Mariannaea elegans (assembly GCA_930272665.1). Classification (NCBI taxonomy): domain Eukaryota; kingdom Fungi; phylum Ascomycota; class Sordariomycetes; order Hypocreales; family Nectriaceae; genus Mariannaea; species Mariannaea elegans. The sequence goes on along the minus strand of CAKNEU010000166.1, from coordinate 18,775 downwards.
GCACTTGAACTTGGCACCGGCTTTTGTAACACCTACGGACAGTTACTCGCCTGTCGAGCTCTATTCGGTTTTTACTTCCTATATCCACCCCAATTATATTAAACCCTTATAATTCGATAACTTTTACACCCTGCTGGGTAATTAATATAATATAAGATAAAAATAAATTTCATAAATAATAAATGTAAGTAATTACTACTCCTTTATAAAGAAGAATATAAATAATATAAAAATAATAACTACTCTCTACTAAAAGATATAATAAACCTTTAATTATAAATTAAAAATATTTATAAGATATAAATGTTATTAATTGATTAATTATAACGGCCTTAGCGGACTATTATTAAAACTTATCCCAATCCATTTGGTAAATTTAAATATTATATAACCCGAGGTACGGGCTAGCGGTTGGAAAGCAAATAATAGTAAAAGAAAATTAATAATTATTATTGACTTCCTAGCCAAGCTAAGTTGCTAGCTGATTCGAAGGGCAAAGTGTCACTGTAGATAAGGTTGATGGAGGCAAGATAATTCCCGTTGATGCAGCCAGAGGGGTATTGTGCTACATGGCGCTAGGAAGATCAGGGATGCTAATATTGCGTAAGTAGATAATGATGTGTTCTCATCGTGTTGGGTTGCTCTAATCTATCTTAAAACGAACCAATGGGATTATTTTTTAATAGTAAGCGTCAGGTACCAACTCAAGCTTAGTGGTACGTGTCGTTATCCGAGAGCGACGCCGGTTCCTGGAGAAGGGACAAGTGGGGTAGTCGAAGGATGTAAGCTATGTAACAAGGACGCACACGGTGAGGGTGTCAAGGTACATATACCATAGGTATCCAAGCATCAAAGGATATCTTTCTTTTAATTGATAGGGCCACTCCGCTAGTGAGAGTGGGACTTGTGCATTGTTCCTGCATCTACGCTTGTCCGGCTAGTGGCGATGCCAGCAGGGTCGTCAGTGGCGGGGAGGACCAAGGCCTGTATTTAAGAAGCAGCCTATGAATACGCTTAAACCTCATGTGTAGCTTGAGCTTGAAAATATATCCTACTGCGATTTATGCGAATAGATGTTTCTTAAGGGGTTAGAACTTCGGGGCACAACGTCCTTATATGGCAAGCCTAGGTCTAAACTGAGGACCAAGAAGTGGATTACAAAAGTTATTATGTATTTTAATCCGTCGGCTCAAGGTCAGAGAGGCCTTATCATTGATTGTTCTGATAGAAAACGAAAAGTACTTTTTACAATATTCTTAGCCATTATTACTCTAGTCTTAACGCTTAAATCTCCTGGTAATAAAATTAATTACAACTAGTTTATCCTCTTAGAAAGACCAGACCGTTATACCTCAGTTTTAGTTAGTCCCGAGTAACCTCAAACACAGTCTTACCCAGACCTCCCTTCCCCTCATAAGTCAGCTCGCACGCCTCCCGCACCTTTTTGATATCCCTCATATCCACCCTCGCACCTACCACTGGCAACAGCTTCCCTTCTTCTATATACCCCGTAAGTGTATCCAGGTCCTCCGCATTTGGATCAAGGAACCAGTACATATATGCGACGCCCCAGCGACGTGCTCGTAGTTTACGCAGCGTGTCGCCCGCATCGAGGTACATGCGCCCGAATAACGGGATGCGAGGGTTATCAGGTCGTTGCATAACACTCGACGCCTGGAGGGTTGCGGCGGATGGTTTCGTGGCAATGGATATAATAGTGCTTGTGGAGGGAACCATAAGGGAGAGGAATTGCATAGCTTGACCAGTTGTGTCAAAGAGAAAGTCGACGGAGCGTGGGGGGATGATCTCAGCGGGATCATGTTTGGTGTAATCAATAACTACCACCGGACCAGGTTAGCAAAGTGAAATTGAGGAGCATTGGTACGCACCCTGATCTACAACGCCTTCGCCGAGAAGCTCTGCGATCTTTGGGATCTTAGACGTTGAAACCGTAGTTATGACTTTGCCGGCGCGGAAAATGTTCTTGGCAAGTTGGCACGCAAATGTTCCGGTTCCGCTCACTGAACAGAATTACATCAGCACTCAGTACTTATCAATGAAGGGATGATATAACTTACAACCAGCAGGTATGAACACTGTCTTGCCCTCTAGTGAGCCATTGTACTTCCTAAGTACCTGCAGCGCCGTGACCCCGGCAAGCGGAAACGATGCGGCATCGCTAAAGGAGAGGTTCTTGGGCTTGAGAGAAACGTAGCGCTCTGCACATTTGGCATACTCACTCCATGCACCTGTCGAAGTATGTCAGTTCTGATCCATCATCATCTTGCTCCTCATCGCCACGAGCTTGTCCCCAAGGACACTCAGTGTTACCTCGGCTGACTTCCGGCAATCGTGTGTAGACCTCGTCGCCAACTTTTAAGCCTTTCACATCTTCCCCGATATCTACAACTACACCCGCGGCGTCATATCCAATCTGATATGGAAACCTTGCAATGGTGGCGTTAGCGTAAAACTCTTACATTCGTTATGTTGTCTACAGTCGTTAATTTACTCACTCTTCCTTCATTGCTAGCTTAAACACTCCGTCAGCCTTCTTCACGTCCACAGGATTAATGCTCGCTGCATGAACTCGTATAACCACGTCCGTCTTCTCCGTGACCGTAGGTCGAGGCACAGTAGAGAGCTCATACCGAGATGGGTCAGTGTAAGTCGGCGCCGTGATGGCGAGCATTTCCATTGTCATTGTTGCGGCTTTTCAACAGTTGAAGGGAAAAAAAAAACGCTTGTGAGTTTGATAAACAATGATAGAAAAAAAATTAGCCTCGAGGGGTCAAGGTTTATCATAAATATAAAGTTAAATGTCTGATTTGCCCTCATCGCCACCATGACTGAGATCAGTTGGTGTGGGGCGGCAATGGGATGTCGCATTGAGTAAGCTCCGCAAGCGGAGTTCAGGACCATTCCTAGACGGGTTTCATTTCCGTAAACGAGAAGGTGCCGAGATTAGTGGCCGCGGACCTCATAGCTTTCTTGCATTGACGGTGCGTCGGTTCAACACCACGTCCGTCGGAGGGTCTCTGTAACAGTGTGTACGGAGGTCATGGCTCGGCCGTCCTTCTCCCGTACCGCGGCAGCTAGAGCCTACAAACTGTTCGTTCATGGACTCATCTTCTTAGAATCCGCAATTACACCGAAAGCAGCGCTCGAAAGGCACAATCTGTGGCATTCTTCCAATACTGCAATATACTCCACGCTCCAGCTGCTTAATGAATCATCCGTATGCCAGCCTCCGCGCCAATCAATCAGGTTGTCCATACGCGGTTATGGAAGGACCAAGATCTGAACCGCAATCGCGCGTCAGTTTTAAGGCGGTTTAGAAGAGAATCCCCGCACAAAAGGTGTGCATGTGCTAATGGCTTTCCATTGGCTAGCATTTGCATGCTGCATCATGAGATGGGACAAGGCACCTTCGACCATTCATCTCCAAGTCAATCGCAGCTCTCAGCTCAGAATGCGTCGAATAAAGTACCACAGAATATATCATCAGCAAGCCACGGGACGTTGGTGACCTACCCTGACACCCGCAATGGTTACGACCGCAAATCGCAGTCAGTGCTGTATGTGGATGGGCGGCGACGAACCCTCGAGTGTTCGAAACTCACCTTGGTGGATGAACCCAATATTTCTGGACGAACTGTGCCATATGCGGAGATTGAAATCGCTAATGGGCTTGGAATAACTCCGAGCGAGCCCAATCATTTCTGCGAATTCCCTAACAGCGACACAGGGACAAGAGATCTCGATGAACGGGACGCGATGTTTCGGCAGGCCGGCGCTGGGACCAATTATGCTTCTATCTCGGAAGACGTATCTTCTGATGACGCAGAAAGCGACGTAAGTGAGTACCAGAACTGGGTATGGCAGTCATTTAACAACTGGATCGATTACATGTACCCTGATGCCAGTCGTGAGAGTGATTAGATGCGGTCATGGCGTTTCATAGGCTGTTTTTCCAAATCAAGGTGGTTGATTGACCTTCGACAGGTTCCAGGGAGAAGCTTCGAATATAACTTCTGTCGAACGGGTCATGCCTTTAGACAGCCTAAGCAGCCTAGCTTGGAGAGCATATTTCACTATTTAACCCTACTTGTATATTTGAAGACTTTCTTTTCGCAACACATTAGCTAGATTTCTCTATGAGTTCCATAACCCTACAACTTTATCTATCCCTAAACTCGGTCCGTTATATGGTATGCCTACACTGTCCACCTCAAACCGAGCGCTTAACTCTATGCGTCCTGCTAACCTACAGTGAGCTAAATCTTCGCTGATGAAGCTCCAATCCCAAAACTGCTGTGCGACACTCTTGCCACCCTCGGAAACCGGCTTGGTGGCACCATGGATATCATTTCTGATATTGAAAAACCGCCCCACGGTCTAACTATTATTTTATCTTAGCAATTACTTAAAAACTGTTAATCTAAGGCACCGATACCAAAACGCATATTAAAGACCCCACGATGGTAGCTTTCCACGCTAATGATATTATCTTCCTTATGATTGCGCGCATACTCGACGCTGTGCAGGTATTTATTTCCCTACCTTGCTGATTCCGTACTGTGTCATTGGGTCTGATTCCTTGAGATAATCCTTTCCCTGCAGGTTGCTCATATCCACGCCATTCCTCACTGAGTACAAACTCAGCTGCCATAGACGAGACCCAGACAACACGTGCCGCCCCAGTCAGGTAGTTTGCAGCCGTTTTCTTCAAGGTTGGGGTCAAGAGCTGGGTGAACAAAATGGCCCTAAGCAATTTGTACCCAGCTGGAGATCATATCCCTGAGAGGTCTTTTGGCCTTTCGGAGGTATCATAACGCCGACGTTGTTAAACAAAACGTTTAGTTTATCTTCTCTTGCGTTAAAAAGGTCCACGGCAGGCTTTACAGTCCTGAGGTCATTTAGATCGAGGTACAAGAACTCAAGTCTCCCTGTAGATCCTGGCGCCACAGCTTTAATATCCTCAATAGCATTTTTGGCCTTAGTCTCTGATCGACAAGCTATATAAACCGTGACATTGGCTAAGTACAGAATACGGGCAAGATCTTTACCAACCCCTGTGTTCGACCCAGTGAATATGTAATGCTACACGCTATCAGCTCACAGTACCTGGTGGAGAAATGCACAAGTTGTGAAATTACCTTGTTAGAGAGATCAGGAATATCCTTTTCTGTGAACTTTGGTTTGCCGGGGAAGTTTTGCCGTAGTATAGACCACCGGAAAAACCCTAGTGATGCCATGGCGATTGAGAGAGTAATCATTGACTTCTGTAGTTTAAGTCGACTTATCGCCTTAATGACCGTATAACACATATTTACACTACTGGATCAGAGACTTTATATGGAGTGTTGTGGCTCGTTCATGATACGTAGGAAGGACTGCCTAGGATTCATTTGGAATATCGGACCTGCTTTTCGTCAATTCCGAAGACCATACTATGTACTTGATAGTAGCTGGCTTTCGCAATCGAGTAAGGGCGGTGGCAAACGATTGGAAGCGCCACGGACCGGGTGGCGCGACAAAATTCCGCTTTGGGAAGCCTTGTTCGGCCGACTCCGGCTTTTTGCCATCTAAAATTGTTGCCCGTTCGGTCCAAATCACGTAATAGCGGAAGGGCTAGAGGGAATGTCTCAGTTGTTAGTAACTCTACATAGCAGTGATGCGCTGGACTTGGGTCTTGATTGCAAACATGCAATAGTTCGTTGGATGTCATTTTACGAGAAGGCCACATTCTTGATAGCAAAGATTCCTTTGGCTGTATCATCTCTCAGTTTCAACAACAGCACCGAAGCAATCATAGCCAATAATTACATCTGGGGGATAGATATCGTGGGACCGTAAAGAGTCCTGAAGGAGAGGTGCATGTTAGCCCCGTAATGGCGACGTCCCAAGCAAAAAGTTTGCTGACTAAAATGCGCGCAACTCTGTATACGAGGAGACAAAACTTGACTGAGTATTTTTTTTTTTTTCGGTTTCTTTTTTGTTTTACTGTATTCCCCTCTAAATACCACATTTTGCTAGAGACTCCGTCGGTACAACAATCTAACCGCACATTGGATCACCTAGTTAGCCCAATATGTAAACGTCGGCGAAGATCTGGACCTTCACACCAGCAACCGGCTTCCGAATTACTCTCATTCTGATTTCGCCTATGAGATTGTCATTTGCAAGGTTGCTTGGCGCTTCATAAATCGGGTCATTAGCTAGACCGGTATGAATCTCCGCAACAGCTACAGCACAATACATCTATTGAAAGCGCTCTCGGGCTCACATGCCTAAACGCCACTAGACTCTTCACGAGAATATACTCCGTTCCTTTTACCGAGGCTGCGTTTGGTTATTCGGCCTCTTCTCCTCTTGATTCTCACTTCATATCGGCCCACCCAAGGTTTTCGGGTTTCCGAACTCCACAAAATTGGTCGGTCACAGCCATGGCGCTGGTTGTAACTCTCAGCACTCGGCCGGTCAAAAACACAACTCGGAATGATTCATAACAAGCACGTTTTCCGATAGAGAATTACACCTCCGCCGTCTCAATTCGTACCGCGGTCAAACTTAAGTGTATTCAAAGAGTGACTCAACATGACGACCGTCACCTAAGGAGCATCCAAGATTGGAACGAAGAGCCTCTACTCCAAGACGTGGATAGTAAGTGGACATGACACAAATGCAATCAGGAGTCCTATATCATCTAATACGATAGTCCAACCCAGGGGCCTCGTTAAGGTCAAACTCGTATTTGTAAATGGATTTAGTGAACATGTAAATCGCTACAACGATTTCTTCCCCAAGTTGGCCACCCAAGGCATCGAGGTCTCTGCATGGGACAAACGTGGCTGGGGTAGGAACGTCACTAAGCCGTCCGAGAAGGGACTGACTGGGCCGACCTCACGGGTCGTTGCCGACGTGGCTGCCTTTTTAAGCGATAAAATGCTCTGAGGAGAAAAAGATGCCTTGAAGGTTGTGCCTCTTTTCGTCATGGGCCATTCCATCGGTGGTGGCGAGGTTCTCATACCGGCGAGCGATGAGGAATACGCGACTCTTGTGGGAGAAGTCCGTGGCTGGACCCTCCATTGCCCATTTATTGACTTCCCTCTAGGCGAGGAGCCAGTATCATCAAGACCTTCACTGCCCGTCTAGTCCGTCGCGTACTCCCTAACCAGCAGATAAAGCATGTTGTGCCGCCAGAGCACCTCAGTAGAGACCCGGCCATCGTTGAGTCAGTGCCTAACGATCCGCTTTGCTACAACACCGGAACGCTCGAGGGTCTCTCCTCGCTCTTGGATCGGACGTTTTCACTGTCGTCTGGTTAGATTAGTCTGGATAAGAATGTTCGTAGCGTATTACTCACTCATGGAACTCAGGACCGGCAGTGCAGTTACGACGCTGCCATGAAGTTCATGAAGTATCAACATGCAGTCGAGGACAAAACTTGCAAGACGTACGTGGGTGCCTACCATCAGCTGCATTTGGATTACTGCAAGGAGGAGTTCGCCAAAGATGTTGTAGAATGGATCTTGGAACGGTATGACAGAAAGCTCTCGCGAGGTGGACGCATTCGGTTGGCGGTGCAGTGTACTATTACAACTGTGAGAATGTTAAATCACCATATCGCGTCTTTGCTGATGTGAGCATCGACGGAAGTTAACTCATACGAGCTGCTCTTGGGCAAAGAAATATATGATTCACAGTCAAGATCGTTGCCCTGATCAGTTCGTCGTGCGCAAACCTAGAATACCAACGTTGCGTGACTAAGCACGGTATTGACTATGTTTCATCTCTTGCGCTTCAAACGGCCGCTGATAATTCCATGATCGCTAGCCTAGATGGGACACAGGACCTGACGTGGCATGAGAATCCCATCTATCGAAAACGGAAATTTACTAGAGTTGAAGTCATCATTGCGACTACCGCAAATTGTCGATATGATTGCGGGAACATCGCGGTGCATCTAAACTGTCTATGAGCCCCTGGGGTGTAGAAGGGAAATAAAAAAACCCACAAACACTTAAGCTGTTGGGAATTTCTCTTAGAAGTGACAGCAGACATCACGGTGGCCAGCAAAAGGAGGGGGGAGAAAGGTCATCTGTTGGATAAAACAACCTTCAGGATTTTCCCTCTGGCTATTGGTAAGCTGGCCAACCACAATACGCCATAACGGTAAGCTTTTAGTGGCCTTTAGAGGGTTTTCTTGGCTGACTGGCGCACTACAATTCATGTAAGCTATTGGATAGTGTCGAGAAATAATGAATCTGGCTTCCACTCGGTATAATTGCTAATATCTCACAGCTACAGGCCCCCATCAGGGCTATTTATTCTACAGTATACTGCTACTCTAGATTTATTTGTTTGACCTTTAGCACAGCCTTGCCAAAAATTTTATCCTCCAGCAAGCCCACAAACCCTCAGCTGCATGATCAATGTCATCAGTTACCGACAGCTTTGCCTTGATGCTCCCCTCAGCAAACCACTTCTGCATACTCTATTGATGCTCCCTATAATAAGCAGGGCCAAATTCAGGGTTGGTGACGATGAACCCTTACATGACGATCTGCTTACTAATAATGTACGGGAGGTTCTTGATGCCAGGGCGCTCAGCTGGCGGAGTGTTGTATCCGCTGATCTAGAGTTATCTTAATACCTAGTATGTACCCTAGATTTAATGAGAGAGTAACTTACCATCCCGCAAATGGGAATCCTACCCCAGAATTCATGTGCTCAAGAGCCGCCTCTAAGTTCTCTCCACCGAAGTTCTCAAAGTCAATGTCACCGAAATGCATCCCCCCCAGATTCATCACATGGAAACCACTCCAGAGCAAGACAGAGGCCGCAGCAGACTTCCGCATTTGGCTGAAGATAGTGCCCAAGGACCACGCAATCGTCTACTCGGATGGCTCGAAGATGGATACAGGCGTCGTGGAATGGGGCTACGCCATCTATAAAGATAACAAGAAAGTTACAATAGGCAGAGGGCGCTTGGGAACTACCGCAGAGGTCTTTGACGGAGAGGTCGAAGGAGCCCTCCGAGGCCTACAGCACACACGCAAAATCCACAACATCTCCACTATATATATCTGTATAGATAACACCGCGATAATTCAGGGACTTAAGGGAGATGCACTAAAGAGTTCCTAAGATATATTCCTTACGTTCCAATTAATTGCAAAGAGCGGATAAGTCCAAATCTATTAGGTCCTAAAGCATATGGGTATAGAAGGGAATAAGAAGGCCGATAATTAAGCTTAAGCAAAAGCCAAGCTCCTACCAAGCCAAATGGAAATAGTAGGATATGTAGGAGTTAAGGCTATAAGATGATAATAAATAAGAGACCAATTTCAAGATTGGTAGGATCTTAAATATTAAAATATTAAAAGGTACTATAAGAACGGTTTCTCTAAAGCTGTACTAAAATACCCCGCCGAGCTCAACCTGCTAAGATATATACTCCAACAGCTGCTTACCCTCCGCACGAGCTGCGGCAATTTCCACTAATATCACCAGAAGTTCAACTACATACATAAAAAGCTATACTTATGCAGTAGGATTAGAACGCCCAAGTATACTATCTACCGCCTAAAGATACGCCTAAAACGATCACGGTAGCCGCAATTTAAGCCAGCCCCCAAATTGCACAAGGAGTACTAGAGAAATCTAATCAGGAACCCAAAACAATTTAAGCACTTCCTAAAAATAACCAGATTCTACGACACTATCTACCATCCCAGATATTATATAGCCGGAATGTATAAAGAACTGGGCTCAGGCCCCTAAAACTCTCTCCTTACCTCCTCCATTCCTTTCCTTTTCCTTTATCACTCACTTATATAAAAACAAGGGCACAAATACCCCCAACCAAACTCACCTAGAACCAAGTACTAGCTGAAACGGCGGAGCTACGAAAGTGGATGGAAAACTAGATTGCCAATGGGCTTGATATCTATATTGTTATTAGACAGTCTCCTACACGCCTGATGCCCCTTGGGAGGCGGGACAACATGTCCCCTACTGGCGTTAAATATATCATCATCATCATCATTATCATTATCATTAAAGTAAATGTCAATGCCATTTGAGGCAAGTCTTTTCATTGCATCCACCTGTTTCTTTCTTTTATAGTTAAAACTTGAGTTAAAGCTGAGCTTGTTAATTATAAAATTGAGCTTCTTATCTGAGCCTACCGAACTAACAACGGTTAATCCTTCGTGTTTAGCAACCTGTCCAATGACTTGTCCGACAGCGCCAGCTGCTAAGCTAATAATTTATTACACAGTACTATTTATACTAAAGAGTTAATACTCTTTATTCTGCTCCTAGATGTTCTTATAACTAAAGAGCTTTTTTACCTCTCTTAACTTTATATATTATATTTATTTATACCTGATATTATAACTTTAGGAAATACTTATCCTAATTTACTTATATTACTACTTCCCTTTACCACTAATGTTACTTTAACTAGTAGGTCTTTTTCTTAAGTAAGATTTCTAAGATATCTTCTAGCATTTTTAGGGATTAACTTCTTCTCCCTCTTATTCATACTTCCTTTCCTCCCTTACATCCTCTTTTTTATAAAGTTGTATGATAGGACTTTATATATTAGCTAAGCATATGCACTTCTTCTTTTTCTGCTTCTTTTTCTTCTTCCTCCTCTTCTTCTTTTTTAAAGTCCCTCTTTTACTTTAAAGGAATGACCGCGCTTTTATGGATGAATAGGCGTCGAATCTTTCATGGCAAAGACGATGTCTGATCGGGACGCTTTCCTGGGATTCTAACTCCCCCTCTTGGTATCGATTTGGATACAAAATTTTTAGCTATCATCTGACTAGGGCATGGTTTGTCAACATACTGGTATGAGGGTCCCGGTCGAGGCATTGAACTGTGGGCTCTCCCTGTATAGCATCTAGCGCAGAAGGCAAGGTTGAAACCTGGATGAACCGCTTCTAGGCATTTCCAGCGAGTGCTAGCCGTGAAGACACGTTATAGAAGTCTAACTAGCCATGTGAAGAAACATATAGTAGTAAGTTAGGTGTGACTTTGAAGAAAAAACGATTGAATAGCGTGAAGGAGTAGAATAAGTTCAATAGCTTGTAATAAACTGCTGGCTGGTGGATTAATGTTTCGCGGTACGTGGAGTGCGTGTGGCTCCATTCCGAGTTAGCAGAGCCATTGCTCTACATTAGATTATACCGAACAAGTTATCATTGTCAAAGCGTATACTGCGCATGCACAATGACTCACTGGGTGGAGTATATGCGGGGGGCCTTTGATACAATTTTTTTTGCGTAATTGCGACGGCCAACCCCAAAACTCAGCTTGTTTGTCATTCAACTAAGATTAGTGATGCCACGATCGTTATCCAGGGCCTCCCGCATAAAGGGGGGTGACCAACAGCTCGCCGCGATTCGTCGATCAAGTTCGGGTTGCTTCTGTCCGTAATGACAACGCCTTGCAAGGCAGATCCGTGGGTGAAGTAATGATAACTGTCGCGGACTATTGGTTGAAAATTTTGATCCTAGCTTCAGCAAATATTTAATAGGGCCAAGATTTCTTTAGTATTTAAAACCTCGTCAACTTCTCAACACTCTCCCATCATTTTCTCATATTTACAGGCATAACGCTTCATGAATTTGCTCTTGCCTGCGACTGCCGTTTATTAGCCCCTCGAGCGGTACGGGAGATGCACAATCTGCTATGTACTTATACACAGTGACTTATGGTCTTCCAATCCATAATCTATGAATTACCCCAACGCCAGATGCCCATGAGAAAAGTTGTTAGTACGCTTGTCTCGTTTTGGAGACCTGGATCTATTCGGCGCAGATCCCTCAAGCTGACTCCTGGTGTTTTACAGATACCCACCACACATGATGGGTTCAATCAACACGTCGCCATTCCGACCTGGTGCTATGGATCCTCCCCTCTTAGAACCGGACTTAATGGAATCATCCTTATCTAACAACCATTCTACTTCTAATTTTAGTGCCGGCTTTGATGATTGTGGGTCTCGAGAAGCAATCGATCCCTCCCTGCTATCCCGTAGCTGGGAAATCAATCCTTCTCCCCAGACTTCGCTGAATGACTCGATACCATCCCCACTTGCATGAGCGGGTGGCGGCTTGCGGCAGATTGAGAATCAGGAGCCACAAGCTCCTGAACACACTCAGCAACAAACGGTTTTCGAAGCTTTCAAAAATAGAATAGCGACGCCTGTATCCAACTGCCAGGCGCCATTGACTGGTTTTTCTCCCGGGCCATACATACCAACTACCTCACCACCAAAAGTTTCCAAGAAAAAGCAATCACGGCTTCGCTGTAACTGGAAGTACTGCACGTACAAGGCCCTAAATGAAGATGATTCCAAGTTCGTTTTATTCCGCAACTTGCGCTTGACTCTAAATAGAGCGTTGCTGACATTCTTTAACGTACCTCGACAGCGAACATATGCGGAAACACAAGACATGTCCTGAGAAAGATTGTATGGATTCCAGGCCCAACAAGATCGAAAATAGCAAAGATATGGAGCGACATATATGGATTTGTCATCCGAGATTGGCTAAGGAGAGGAAATATCCGCCCATGGATGGTAACTGTGATATATGCGGAAAATATTTTCGTCGTCGAGACTACATACCTCGGCACAAGAAGGAGGTTCATGAGGTAAAGCGGAGAAAACGGAACGCAGGTGGTTGAACGTTTGATCTTTACACATAAAATTTAGTTGGCTTAATAGAAGAGACGATTCAAAATTTGTTCTCAGTGCTGCCGCTCTAACCTAAAATCGTCGGCACCATGCTTAGACTTAATCGGAAAAGAATGTCTCGTAAATGCCAATGGGCCATTCCTCAAGTGGATGATGACGCCGACGCGATGTACTAATCTGTTGTGTTATCCATCACTGTAAGGCTGATATTCCAGAGGGCACCGAAAAGTTGTTCCCTATGACATAGTACGCGGTATGAGAAGGTGTTGGCCAGCGAGATGGTATTCGTTCCACAGAGAGGCAGAACCCTTCTTTGTAGGATATCAGCTAGTAGAGATTTGTTCCTTTCTTGCGGTTGAACGAAAAAAAAATTAAAAAGTTCTTAGAGCTTCTGGACGTTAGTAAACCCCGACTCCTGCTGCTCCAGATCGTCGTAGCCGAAAATAGGACACGCTTTTAACTGCCTGAGAGTAGGAAAGCGGCCTGTTGTCACCTTGGCCACTGGGTAGCTTAAGTCATCTTAGACTCTAGATCCATCCTGGAAGAGCCATCTCACCAGCGTCTTAAATGGTTGCGAGATATGATCAGTCGGACAATCGTGATAAGGACGTGAACGGGTGACAGCGTGCTAACGGATAGGCGCGTCATCAAGCTTCAATATCTCAAGTTTTTAAATAAAGCTTAAATCTTTGTGGATGAAGTGAGCGCAACTGGACTATTCATCAGAGTGATATGTTAATTTGAGTCAAGAAACTTGAGCGCCCCCCAACTTGATTGGAAGCTTTCCAGCATTTGAGCCGCCAAGAGAGCAGCATAGATTTGCTCATTTCTGAAAGCGCATAGAAATAAATCCAAAGCTAGCTACCATCCAAGTGCTGTTGACGTTAACAGAGAGGCTCGGTACCTCGAGATTTGGCAACGGTGCGGTTAGGATTTGAATGCAAAACTGATAGAAATACCTTGTGCGCAGTGCCGCTATAGACATGAAGGAAAATAAGCAATGTTATCAGATACAGGTGTACGCAGAAGGACCGGTATTTAATGTTGATATTGGCTTACAGCACAGCTAAAAGAAACTAACTATGAAGTTCCCCTCACTTCCTCCGCTCCGATATTTTTTTGCCAGAGATCAAAATGAAAACGATAGTATAAAAAACCTGTAGTTTCGGAATCAGCAAATTGTTTCTTCGCTGGTGAAAAGATGGGTCAGTACATAATGAGACACATAGCCCCTTCTAAGTAGTCGCTTTCCCCATCTTGGCATACTTCTTGGAGCAAAATTGTCCCTAGAAATAGAGAAACCGTCTCTGGGGTGGGGAAATGTAATGTCATGGGGGAATTTGATTGAGTTGCCCACGAGAACAACACCAAGATAGGAGTGACAAACAAGGCAACGTGTATGCTCCGACTAATCGCGAAGTTGAGGGCTTTCGGCATCTCATTTCGATATGCCGCAACTAGTGCTTCCACTCGAGATGGGCCGTCCGTGGCTATAGGGAGAAGAACAAAGCTTGCCACTCTTTCATTAATGAATCCAGTATCTGATACAACACCCAATGTTCTAATCAGAAAGTAAGCAGATATTGAAGCGAGAGTAAGGATTGTAACAAGAAGAAACCCTTCGACGAGTCCAGCCAAGAGGCATTCGATGTTTTCCAAGTTGCTCGAAATCTCAAATCGAGACTCCATGAATATGACCCGATGTGAATGCAGCCTATAGTGCAGATACGTCGTAAATAGTACAAGCAGACATATGGAAACTGAGCGAGACACATGTAAAAGAATTTCTTTGCACTCAGGCTCGGCCCTACAGCGCACTTCGGAGATTATTGACGGAACAACGAGGGCGCTTGATGCAACAATCATAAGTGAAGAAAGCTTCGTAGCGTATGATGTGCTGAAACTCGACTCTGAGTGGCGGATACCGGCGATGAAGAAGCACCATCCCATTACCTTGGCAAGTCAACAACGATGATTCAAAAGGTGAGAGAACTCACGAGAAGTAGATTGGCCAACACGCTACCGAGAATGCAAGACTGCGCAACACGAGTGGCACCTGTGTGGACCGCTACCATGCCGAGCTGGAAAATATCAGCAAATATTCTTCTTATTCTATAGGCACACTTCCGTAAGTGCACTTACAATGAGCAGTGGTGCGTTATCGAGAATGGCATGCAAAATCCCCCCTTTGAGAGGCCCTAGAATAACTGAAAAACGGGCTAGCCTGCGGCTATTCAGCCTTGAAAGAGATGCAATAGCTAGGAAATTTAAACCAAACACCAAAGCGGGGGGTTTATCAAGAAAACCGGCGGCAATCCCCAGGGGAGCGAACCCAAAGAGAATATTAGCATAGCTGCTTGGTTTCAGCATCTGCATTACGGCACGTAACCCTTGAGAAGGGGAACTATGATTTGGTTCAGCTGGTAATAAAGGGGATTCCTCATCTTCGGGTCTGCCCAGTATTGGTGCCACCCGGCCATCAGAGCGTTCAGCTGCGGAGTCGGTAATTGGGGCTCTCATATCGGCCATGTTTGAAGGGTGGCAATTTTCCCTTCCCTGAGGGCCGAGTGAATTGATGCCCATCAGCTTTCTCACCAATTTGATGAATATTGCAATGATTCTGCCTTTTACTCAGATCGAGGAGGAGAAGTGAAATAAGCGCGGAGACCTGGTTTCCCTTTTTCAAATAGCGTGGCCACATTAATAGAACGGTCTGGATGCTGCAGGGCTGTTGTGTTTCTTGTGTTTCCCATGGTGTAACTTTTGTTGGTGGTCTACACTTAGTCCCCAAATTACATGGCTAAAAGTTTACTTGAGTCTTGTCATTATTGCGTAAGAGGCTGATGGATTGTCCGAGTCCATCGTTAGCGTTGAAAGGCTCTCAAAGCTAAAGACGTTTGCAACTTCTGTCGATACATTCTTACGTAAGGAATTTTTGCGGAAAATAGGATATTATGTCGTGGCACAGCAGAAATCCGGCAACATGACAACTAAAATCGCGGCAAACGGGACAAACGAGTGGAATACAGTTATCAATTGCACCTAATTGATGGGCTTTCTTATTC
Source organism: Mariannaea elegans (assembly GCA_930272665.1). NCBI lineage: Eukaryota > Fungi > Ascomycota > Sordariomycetes > Hypocreales > Nectriaceae > Mariannaea > Mariannaea elegans. The sequence goes on along the minus strand of CAKNEU010000166.1, from coordinate 2,992 downwards.
AAGCAACTGGTAATTAGTGAGTCTCTCATTAGTGATGATATAAAATATTCCAAACGACTCGGTGTAGTCCAGGCGTTGGCACATTTCATATTCCGGAAAGAGATAGGAAGGGAGTGAAATAACTACACATAGGATTAAATGCAATAGCACACATCAATATGAGCCTCGATGCTCACAACGGGAAATTTTAGATCCTGCTTGCACAGTATTCGCCTAACCCTAATGACCATAATCGCATTATGACGAGGCCCGGGCAATATGCGCTTCTTCCACAGCTAAGCTATGGAGGCACGCTGCTTTGGAGTGTTCGAGTTGTGGATTCGGGGAATTGACACGAGGGTCCGAATTTAATGTAGAAGACAGCTAATCGTTCAGAGCTAGCAACCGCATCCTCTGTTCCAATTCTGATACCTTAGCTCTCTTGCTCGCATCCTCCCCACCGTTTTCGTATGTCGGTCCTCCATCACCGTATACGTCTCCTAATATCATCTCGGATCAGGTCGAATCAAGTCCCTCGCCTCTAGTTGCCATGGCTATGGAATTCCTTGCCGATTCGATAGAGGATGTACATCTTCAAAGGATATTTAAGCTCGCCCTCTACTCCTTTACTAATGACATTCGCACTATCATCCGTAGAAAACATTCGTCACGATTTAGCGCCGCGTGGTAGGTGGTGCCAGCTGCGATATTCAATGGTAGATTTAGTTATATCAGTGTGCGAGTTAGACTTTTGGGCTATTATGGTCCAAAAAGCTAATAATCATGCAGTTGAACCGTAAGACCATAGGTTCTTACTTTTACAAAGTGTTGGTTCGCTAAACAGAGCTATTCTCAGTAGCTGACTCCGAGGTGTGAAGTCTCTCGGCCACATCGTTTATATTTGATTGAAGCTTGTAGCGTATTAGTAGTTGGCGCGATTGTGGAGTATACATTGCCATTCGCCTCAGCTGGTAATGTGACGGTTTGTAGCAGTAATTATTAAGCTTACCCTGACAAACTTAGATTTTATCGTTAGGCTTACGAATCCTGAGCATCACCCAAGGTCTTTGAGAAGAAGCTGACCTAATAAATGTGTATTCGACAGAAATATCGGCTGGGGGGGAAGAATGAGAAGGCGGGGAAGTTGAAGACGGAATTCGTAGTTTACTCTAAGTATTCGTGAACTCGTTCTGAAACTGAATGATAGACTATATCTTATATGGGGGGTTTTCCCCACTATTCTCTTTCTTATCATTCAACATTTTCTATTAAACTACTAGTTAAAATGCTGTCCGTCATCAGTTTGCGTTCCACGGTCCCCAGTTGCCCAATCTCATAGACTAACAACATGCGGGTAGACATATCGAAAACGGTTAGTCAATTCGCCGGGGAATATTTGAATTTTAAAATCCGTCGGGTCCGGGAGAATATGAGCCTGAAATGATGAGACTCCCAGTCATTCGGCGCTTTGGTCATGACGCCTATCTCCCTACGCCAATTCTGCTATGACACGCTGAATGCATACTACTAATCTGGGACGAACTCTTAGGTTATTGAAAATGAGTTCTAACTTCTTGAAAGTCCGCCAGGCAAATTTTAACGGACCATAATTCAACGCAGTCGTTCTGATGTATTACTGCGTGATCTTCAGATGCATCGCCTCGAATGGAATTACCGTACTCAGCAGAACGCTTCTTTCTCAAGGTGGAGCCTCCTAATTGACGGGAGCGGAGTTCACGCAAAAGTCCGCTCCATAGCTAACGAGGCTCTTTATTTATCACAAAAATCCTTATAGGCTCAAGTACTCGTATTACTAGCTTTGCGACAGCTTCTGTTCCCCATGCACCTTGAGCCATGCCTTGTAATTTATATGGAGCTGATTTTCGCCTAACCTACTGGGCGCTCGGGTGAGCTCACGACATCGTGCGGCCGTGGGAGAGCTAGTGTTTACTTTTAATTTTCTTGAGCGTACTGTATTCCATTTCTTCATATCACAAGGCTAGATGACGAGTGCCTGAGCATATGAAGACTTTTGGGATGCATAAAGTGCCTTGTTTTCTATAAGTTATACGGAATGAAAAGCAGGGATGTTTACTCCGTATCCGTATGCTACGGGAACGGACGTTTGGTGTGAACCCCGCCTCGCCAATTAGGGAGCTCTACCTTGTAACAACTCATAAGTGTCATAACGTGCTCGTCAATCATACCGAGTTCATTTTAATCGGCATTCTACGGTCACCCCTTTGTGAGAAAAAACGTGAACTTTTGACCCTCACGCCTTGATTCAGAGCTTGAGGACTTCAATGAGAACTTCTCAGCATCCATTTGCTATCATTCCTCTAATAGACCGGCGAAGCATTGATTAGCTTGTTAGCTAGATAATGCGACTAGCAATAACAGTATTCACGATGACGACTAACGACAGTAACATGGGTCTCTCTCTCCTTAGTGCGGTTCCTAGCATCCAGGCAGCAGCCCCGATTTTCCGTTGGAGAGATTACGACACACCTGATCTCTGCATTGTCGGTGCCGACTTATCCGACCTCCGACAGTTCGCACAATATATATAAAATACAAAATGAAACTGCAGCCGCTTCTTTTGCTTTCATAGGCCTTCGCAAAACGCATACCAGAAGTACATCATGTCTGGAGAACCCGACTCTTCACGGATGTCCTTGTGGGCTAGCCAGACTTTTCGGCAAGATCTCCCCGATAATATTGAGCCTTTCCGACGACTGTTAGAAGACTACAGCCATATCCCTGCTGGCGAAGTAGACGCTCTTCTACATACAATTGTCAGTACTGTATTAAACTGAATTCCGTGGTTCACGGGCGGGAATTTATCGTACTAATGAGACTTTCTTCCTCTAGCGCGACAAGGCCTGGGCTGTTGCCAAGTTTCCATGCGTTGGAAGGTGGTCTTTTACAAACTTGCGATAAGTCCATGCACCCCCCTTTGGGCCCCCCCCCCCTTTGGGCATAGTTAAACCAGCCTCCTTATTTCCAGCCACCC